>LS488144.1:168687-297392 GCA_900490705.1 Pristionchus arcanus | reverse complement strand
GATATAGAAAGTTGCCGAAATGTCGTCGGAAGCTCAGAGATCAAAGATCAACTCAGATATATGGGTGAAGGGGGCCAGGAGGAATCGAATAATATCCCAATTGTAAGAATAAGTTGAGTGAGAGACACAATACAACAAGTTGCCGAAATGTCGTCGAGCGCTCAAAGACCAAAGATCAGTTCACCAATGAATAGGGGAGGACAGTAGGAGTCGAACGGTACCGACCACGACACTCCAGTATGAATTTGGGCAAAGTTATGAACAGTTGCCGAAATGTCGTCGACTGGCGAAAGATCAAAGATCAAATTAGTGATATGATAGGGTAACTGATAGTGACCACAATGATGTCACCCCATGGTCCTAGGACAATTTTCAACCGAGTTGTGCCCAGTTGCCGAAATGTCGTTTGCCGAAATGCATTTGCCGAGATGTCGTTTGCCGAAAATGAAGTTGCCGAGTTGACACCCCCCCCCCCCCCCCCCCCCCCCCGATAGGTCGGCCGTCTTCTCACCTGCATGCGGCACTTGACAATGTCCAGCGGGAGGATCCAGACGTGCGTGAGGCCGCAGCACAGCGCGCCGCCCGCGCCACACAGCGAGTAGTACTTGAGCGAGCCGAACGGCACTTCCTGGAATACCGTAGTTTAGCGGTGATTCGGTGATCGAGGACTGACTTATTTTCATTTCGTGCAGGTACGGTAGATACTCGGTACCAATACCAGACTACCGTGGCTAGTCCTAGGCCACGACATAATACTGCCACTCTAAGGATACGGTAGATCTGACTTATCACTAACTGACTCCTTTCATCGACTACCGTACCTTGGCTTGGGCTGCTCCGGGTCCCGCAGCGCACTGAGCCGCCCTCGCTAGCGGGAGGAGCGTGGAGAGGCGAGAGAAGGAGGAGGAGGTTGAGGTTGAGGGATCCATCGGGGGTTACGGTAGATCAGGGACGGGGGTCAGGGAGGGTCCGGGGAGGGTCAGTCGAGGGGAGGGGGGAAGAGGGAAGGAGCGAGGACTAGTAGACCGCCGGGAGCGGAGGTGAAACGAGAGGAGAATGAGGGGAGAATCGATCTCCTTCTCCCTTCTCTTCCATCCATTGAATTTGCAAGTAGGCAAATCAGATACGATCAGATAATCTATTTTTCTGGAGCAGAGATCTCATTCATCTCTTCTGAAACGCTCCAACGAACAACCGGAATTGACATCAAAGATCAAAGATCAAACAACAGTCCAGTCAGAGATCCTTTATCTCTGCAGAGAATTGGCACAAACGGTGAGTGTCTAATAACATATAATACATGCGATCAAGAGTCGCAAACAGTGTCAAACGGATGGCTATGTACAAACACAACAATGTAAAACTAGTGACGTCACTCGGGGTGGTTTTCGCTATTTACATTATTCGAGGAGAGGTCACAATGAGGAAAAGGGGCGGAGCTTGCACCCGTGGAAACTACGAAAGACTACACTATAGTCACGATAATGACGGTGAAATGGTAATGACAACATGTGAAGGACAGAGAGAACTATCAGTGCTACTCTGTATGCGGTATGACCGCTGCACAAGAAAAACGAGCGAAAACAACTATGAATTAGTGTGAAAAACAACGTGAGAATAGGCATCAAAGATCAAAGATCATTGCACAACAGTGGTATTATTAACCTGTGTTCATCTCTAGCGTATTTGGCGATCGAGAGTGTACTACGAGTATTAGCATCAACGAGAGGTGTCTAGTGTACATGGGGAGGGGCCTAGAGGGTGGAGATCAAAGATCAAACTAGACGATCTGCAGCTGCTGCAGTTTCTGGTTCGGCTGCAGCGTGCAGCATGGCGTAGAGTGGGCAAAGCCGGCGGGCGCCACGCTGTACGGCGGCGGATGCAGGGGCAGCTGCAAGAGAAGAGATCAAAGATCAAACTAGAGATCAAAGTACAACGACTTCGTACTAGCTGTTCAGCCAAGACTTCTAATCACTCGGACACCGATAGTGAACGAAAAGTGACAAAGTTCACTCTTAATTCTAGTACTAGTTCGTAACGAATTGCTACAGAGATCAAACTACAGAGATCAAAGTCCAAACTAGACTTAAGTAGACTGTATCATACCGTGTAGATGCCGACCTTGGCGACGTTGTCGTACGTGTGGAGGGTGGGCAACAGCGTAACCTTCTGCAAGAGATCAAAGATCAGAAACGAATACAAGATTACCGATTATTTAAGAGTTTAACAGAGGCAATACATTCAAACAGCTCGTTCAATTGACATCAAATCGGAGAGAATCCATCAATATAAAAAGGGGAAGGCTGCTTTTCGTAATTCCCCCCCCCCCTGAGATATGTGTTTCAGGTAATTCCCAAAAGCGTCGGTATCCCGGAAACACTAATTCCCATCATGATTCTAATTTTCACGAAAAAAACATTAATCCGATTATTCGTAGAGACTTTCCTAACAAGTGTGCAGTCTCTTCTTTAACCTAAAGCCATTAAAGACCTACAGTCTATGCCAAAGATCAAAGATCAACCAACCTTCTCCTCTCCTCTTAGTATCGTGCAGCCGAGCTCGCCGAGCACGCGCAGCATCGCCGTCACCAGCACGATCGCGAGGAGCAGTGGCACTGCAAAACAGAGGGATGAGGGGCCTAGAGGGAATACAGTAGAATACGGTGTTTTAATCAGCTATCAAGGAATGGCTTTTTTCACCCCCCATGAGAGCTCCGAACTGCGGCACTGCAATGGAAGGGGCGGGGATTAGAAAGAGGAAGGGTTTGGAAAGGAGTCGAAACTTCCTTGTTAGGAAACAAACGGCAGGCGAAAACATCTCGGTTGATAGTTATGAGAAATCATTCGAAAATCGAATAATTCCATGAATGTCGGGAATGATTTCGAATGGTAGATGGTTTACTTCGTTGAACGCAATGTTTCTTCTCATAGTCAACGTGCTTTATCTGCTCATCACCTCCAAGCAACATACATTAAAAAGCTAGTGGAAGCCTACCTGGAATTTGAAATCATAGCCCGCATTTAAAGTTCTCGTTGACAAGGTATGTTACCTACAATTCGCAAACATACCCCGCTTTCATAGAATTAGTCGGTTTCCAAGGTATTTTTCATAAACATACCCCGCTTTGGTAGGATTTTGTCACATAACTTTTTCATGAATGCCAAGCAATCATGACAATCGCCTAACAATCGCAGGATTCATCTATAGATGTCATCCAAGACGGTTGTTATAAGAAAAAACAATTCGATGTGGACGCGGCTTACCGTAGAAGAGCCAGACGGGGGCGGGGCGGAGCAGGACGCGCTGCATGTCGGCTGCAGCTGCTGCAGCTGCAGCCCGCTCCCGCTCCTCCTCCCGCGCAGCAGCCGCACGCTTGGCTGCCTCAGCCACCTGAAACAGCGGGTTGAATACTAGGTCAAATAGAGCATGCGCAACCCGAATATTCCGGGCCGAATTTCAAAATGTGGAGTCATGCAAAACTCGTTTTTATTGCTTTTTTTTTGTCGATCAAACCGCTTTCCAAAGCGTAGGTCATAATTTGCATGAGCCTACTCTTGAAACTTTAACTATGAATTCAATCATTGCATGAAAACAGGGCTGACTATGCTCCATAGTCTATGGAACCGAAATCTTGTAGATTGATCAGATTTTGAAATTGGGATTAGAGTTGTGAGATTCGGTACACAATTATCAACAACGAACAAAAGGAAACCGACTACCGTAATCCATTACCGTACCTCGATCTGCTCGAAGAGGGCGTAGTCGGCCAGCTCGCACCTCGCGCCTTGGAACCCGAGCGGGCACTGGCACACGCGCAGTCGCTTGTGGCACGAGCCGCCGTTGAGGCACTGCAAAGATTGAGAATGAAATTGATTACAGTAAATCCTGATGCGATACGATTATTGGTATTAATCATAGTGGCACCACTGGTAAGCTCGGAAGGAGACATCCGCTAAATCGAAATGTGACGATGTGGGGGCATCCATAAAATAATATAGGTTGCATTCAGTTTGATCTGTGCGACAGTGCCATCCCAAAAATCGCAATTCGGGCATCCACTATTCAAACCTTGCCACCTTTCCTTTCACATCAGTGAGTGGCGCGCTTCATGTAAAATACAAATATAGAAATACACGATTTTCCGAGTAGTTTTCCAGGCAGTGCAAACCTTTCGGATTCACGAAGAAGTGTAGAATATAACACACGCTGGATAACCGATTAGCTTCGAGATAATTGGGGAATAAAAACATCAAAAGCCGGCACGATACTTACCTCGCAGGGTTTGGTGATCTGGTTGCGGAATTCGGCGGCGCGTACGCTCTGCGCCGCGTCGGGAGCGGGCGGCGTCGGCCAGTGGCGCGCGGACACGGATCGAGGCGGGACCTGAATGGGGGTTCAGGGTTCGGAATCAAGATAACGCGAAAGTCGCTAAAATCAAGGCGATTTTATTGTCTTGAAGCGCTTAATCAATTGTGACATGATTCTCCTTGTTTGATAGGTGGTTTACGTGAATTGTTTAGGTGCACGCAATTATAGTGTACCTGGGCGGAGTCGGCAGCTGCTGCAGCTGCAGCAGTTGCTGCAAGGGCGGCCAGCAACAGCAGCGGCAGTGGCGCTCTCGAGTACGACATCTGACAATTAAAGTTATCGATAATATCGTATTCAAGAGCGGGAGAATATCGGGAAATTAGGCAACGCGATGCTGACAAGTGAGAAAGACGACGAGTAAACAATTGTGAGCAAAATCATTTCCCGCCCCTTTCACAGACTCGATTCCAAAGGCGAAATAAAGAGTTGAAACGGAGCCGACGGCAAGTGGGCATAAGACAACGATGAGAACGAGGAGCCAGCGGGTGCCAAAAGGTCAGGACCGAGCAAACCGTGTGAACCGAAAAATGGGAGGTGCCAGCGGGCGAACAACGAGTTATGCATGAAAGACCGACAAAGAACAGGGGAATGAATGGATGAGAACGCGGCGCCAGGGAGAACTAGCGTGTATTAGTGGTTTCAAGCTTTTGTTAGCTACGATGTTACGGGAGACGAGGCGAAGAAACTGCCAACGAAAATCATAAGGCAATTCAATGGCCATTGCAATGGTTCGGAAACGAAAAAGGCAATGCGAGGTTACAGTCAATAGCTCAGGCTTGGAAAGCAACAAAAATCAGCAATAGAGGCAGAAACAAAGGATTCTGAAGCAGAAAAAGGACGAGAAACGCGAGCAAATTCACAGAAACCGAGGCGATTCCCCCGTCTAACCATTTTCTCTGCCCTCGGCCTAATCGATGGGCTGGCCTCTTCCTCCCCGTATGCAATCATGATCTACTTTCGCAAGCAATTGCAAGAGCATTAGATACATGAGCGTCGACATGGGCTACAAAATACAGCAAGAATCGAATACAAATCTGGAGAACTGGAATGGAGGATCATTCGAAAAAAAAAGTTTGACGATTTCCTTTACAGTAACACAGAACCGGTAACTGAGCCGGAAAATTCATCCAGTTTGGTGATTTACTTTACCGTATAGTGTGTGTATACATTTGTGTTTTCTTCGAATGCACTTTAAAAACAGAGTTTATTATTAAACTGTAAACTTCAAATGGACAAATTGGACGAATGGATTGCGAGACAATGGAAAACTTGTAGGGGGGAAGAGTAGGAGACAACCACGGATCACCTGTCTGTACATATATGCTTTGATTCAAATCCAGATTTAAGTGTGGGGATGGGGATGGAGTGGGATACAATTCAAGGGCGATTGACGTATTCAGATTGGTCGCGTAACAACGTGTGTAACAACGGAGAGAAATCGACAATGGTGATGATTATTAACAAATTGTGATGAAATTCAATCGGTGGTAAAAACGGGGCGCGCCGTGTGGAAAAACTGTACAAATTACAACTCTCAATGACTGGGTGGATAATGTAGGATACCGTAGGTTGTGGGGGATACTGTAGTCCCTCTTCTGTCGCAATCACTGTCGATCGATCGGCCGCTCAGTAGAGATTACTGTAGCGAAGGGCGTCCTGCAATGAACAGAGTTCGAACAACTCGAAACTACAGTCTAGTCTCGACTGGAGAGAAAAGATCAAACTACACTCACCTCATAACTGATCACGTGATCGGTGCGGGCGACGCCGCGGCGCTGACGGCTCGCGCGCGCGGCGACCTTGTTCTTTCCTGGAAGAGCAGAGATCAAACTACAAATGATCACAACTCGAAACAAGAGTCTAGTCCAGATTGACTGACCTCTTCTGCGGATCGCGCGTATGAGATGACGCTGCTGCTCCGTCAGATAGTCGGCTTTCAGCAGCTTTTGCAGATCGGGAAGGGACAACTGAACAAAAAAAAGCATATTTTTTCGAAACACCAAGCCGAAACAGTTGAAACGCATGGAAACTATCACCTTCTATCACACTGATGAAACGCAAGTCTAACTGGTAATTCATATTTTGACACCGGCCCCTCGAAACTAGACTCTAGTCCCGATAGCCCCACACTCACATCAGCAATCTCTGCAGCAAAGAGGGGCAGGCCGTTAGCGGCAGCAAGCTGCTCGTCCTTGGACTGACGTCTGCAACAAGGGCTCTGCTCAAACTACAAGCTCCAAGAGGTAGAGGTCAAACTAGACTAGTCCCGAGTGTGGTGAATCAAGTAATGGATAGCGAAACGAACCCGCGACGACGCGGCGCGACAGCCGAGTTGAGGCCGCCCGAGTGCGAGTGGAGCGAGACCGAGCCAGACTGCAATAGCGGAATAATCAACCATTAGCAGGCTCGTATCGGTCTAGATTCAATCTTCACCAGTGCTAACTTTTTTTAGAACATTGTCGATTTTTCCCAAGGCTGAGTTGCGTTTCACATTACCTTCTAACGGAGCAACTCTAGTATCAAATAATTCAGGTGTGCACCATCGCAGAAAATGCAGTAAAATAAACTCAGTCTTTACCATTGTTGATTTCTGCCGAATGCCGAGTTTGCATTTCACAGATCCATCTAATGGGACAATTTTTCGTTTCAACTAATCGACCAGCTCAGAACAGCCCGAGAGCATACCGATCGGAAGAAGTCGCATATTTTCAGCCACAAGGTTGAATCGCGTTTCAAGCTATTATCTAATGCGACAAATTTTCATTGCAACTAATCGGCAAGCGAGATACTGCCCCCCTCCCCCATCATCGCCTCCACTCGAGACTACACTCTAGTCCCGATACTCACCGATCGGAAGAATCCGTGCGCGTCTCCCTCATCATCGTCATCGTCGAATAGGGAGATGGAGGCAGCGTCGCCGCGGACAGAAGGGGCGAGCTTACCGTAGAATCTGAATCGATATTGACCACCCGATACCGTGACCTCTTCGCTTTTATTTCCTCTGTACCACTGATAATCATTCGATATTGATTGCCAATACGGAAACGATCATTTTGTTTTATTTCTGAAGGCGCACTGGAAAATAACCAGATAACGAGAAAACGGACTCAATTGGACTATTACGTGAAACGCAAACGTCCTTGGACTTGCGCCTGTTAACGGAGCATTGATCAAACTACAAATTTAAACACGTGCAGATCAAACTATACTCTAGTCCCGACTGGTAATATCAGCTAAACGAACCCGCGACGGCGCGGCGCAACAGCCGAGTTGAGGCCGCCCGAGTGCAAGCGGAGAGAGACCGAGCCGGGCTGATGTTGAGATGATCAAATAGTTAATTTTCTTAACAACATTTGATTTCGGCCCACAGGGCAAGTTTGTGTTTCACGCTATTGCCATAAACCTCTACGTTTTCGTTGCAACTAATAGATGTTCTCCTCAAAACGATCAAAACCCCGCGACCATTCCCCCACTCGAGACTACACTCTAGTCCCGATACTCACCGATCGGAAGAATCCGTGCGCGTCTCCCTCGTCGAACAGGGAGATGGAGGCAGCGTCGCCGCGGACCGAAGAGGCGAGCTTACCGTAGAATCTGGAAATCGATATTCATTACCCGATACCGTAACCGGAATATCAATACCGTAAGTTGTCGCGCATTTGTTTTCTTATCCCACTGATAATGACACTGACATTTATCGATACTGGTTGATTTCCAATAGCGAAACTTTAGTTGTTTTATAATTGCAAGAGGGTGAAAACCAAAATCAGATGACGAGCAAGCAGCCTCTATTAGTAGATTTCGTGAAACGCAAGTCAATCTAAGGAAGATTCATCCACTGACTTCAGTTTCACGGATTCGACTAATATGCTCCGTGTTCTACTAATCCTTGCTCCATACCTGAGGAAATACAATACGAGCCAAGATCGATTAACGTTTCACTTCATCATCTAATACGGTCCATGTTCTCCTCGACTTATACTTGCTCAATCCATGAGTAAATATAATATATCTCCATCCGTACCTGCTCTGGGGCCTGGATGCCCTGTTCTCTCCATCGCTACCCACTCCGACCTGGGTCGACGTGGATGAGTATCGCGGAGAGGAGGAGGATGAGGAAGAGGAGTCCCCGACAGACTGGAATGGTGAAGCAGGCGTCAGTGGGGGGTGCAGTAGGCGTTTGATTTGTATCCTTTTAGTTTAACAGAACATTTCCGGGTCTCATTTCAATTCTAAATTGACCAAATCGCCTACCTTCCAATGAGGCTCTCATTTCAACACTGAATCCCAACAAGTTGGCTAAAGTTAAATCGATCACTTGTTTTCCCTGTGATTAAGAGTCTCACTGTATTCAAAAATGCTACTAACTATGATTCACCCGCTACCGATTGGATGTTGAATTCAAAATATTCTAAATCACGCACATTTCATGACAGGGCTGTTCAAAAATTTAACGACATCATTTCGCAATGCTCTCTAGCTCTTTCTGACCGGCTACGGCCGCGGCCAGAAGAGAACATGTTTCAAAGACGTTCCCACACGCAAAACAATATAAATAAACTAATGTAGAGCCTCACCTCGTGCTCGGGAATTCCTCCGGTGAGCGCGTCAGCCGCGGCAACGAAAAACGCCATTGCGGCCTCGCCGCCCTGCAGCTGCAGCGACGACATGTTCAGCACCGCTGCAAAAGGGGCATTGAATCAAACAAGCATAGCTGATACAATCCCGATGCCAATAACACAACTATATTTCTGTACGATTGATAATCAAGAAATGGGGATGTAAGGAAACAAAGCTAGTAACTTTGCAACGCGTTCGAACCGAATACTGAAACAAAATTAATAACGAAGGAATACAGCTTATCCGCGAGTGTTTCAGAGCAGTGCGAACCATTAGAAATCAATGGAACAGCCTTCAACAACTAGGGAGGTTAAAACCGGAAAATCAAAAACGAGAGCCAGGGAAAGGTCGAACAAAAAAGTTTGACACTGCCCAAACTTACCGTAATTAAGAGGTGAGAAGTGAGTTCAAGTGATCAACCGATATCGATCGCTACCGAGTGAGGGTGCAACCGTGCACTTCCGCTGATCATCTTGATCTACCCACCTCTCGCCCTCTTCCCTAGCCCCTCGATCATTTGCTTCGAGAACCTTCCTTCGAAGGAAGCTTCTCGGTTAGGCGCTCTTATCGTATATGTTTTCGAAAGTATTTATCATCATTTTCTTGTTTGCAAAACGTTTGCCAGCAAATTCATGTTGCTTTCAGTACAGTTAGCACTTCTAGGAACGTTTAATAGCCGTGTGCTTGCGTGTCCATCGTAGTCCTGCGTTGTTTTACTCTCCACAAGCATTTGTCAGCCACTTTGCATCTGTTTACGTGCGTTAGATCACCGTGCACCCATTGCTTTTTCATCGCAGCTCTTCAGTCTATCGTGAGCATGACCCAATTTCTTGTATTGATTTGAAACTGCAATACGCCTCTTTTTTTCGAAATTCATTCTCGAAAATTTTTATTTATTTATTGCTCCTAAATGTGTGCCTCCTTTTCGCTCGTTCTTTCCCGTCTTTTGCGCCCTTACTCAAATCATTTCCATTAATTTGATTTACATTTGCAGGATCGCGGCGCCTAGCTGGGTTCGACGTCCACCAAATGCAAGGACGAACATCCTCGACTCCATTCTACTCGGGCCGCTCGCCGTGTCAATAAGATATGTTTTCCGTTTAATTACTCCCGGGGTTTGCGCTATTTTGTAAGTAACCGCTAACGGGTTGGATGGGCTTTTTCGTGTTCCTTTTCATCTGTTTCCTCGTCATTTGAATCAATTCTCCGTTTCAAAACGCTTTATTGCGGCACGCCCATCCAATTTTAGCTAAGTTGCTTAGGGCAGTGGCAAACATCTTCTCTATGTCTCATCGGCACGCCTTCTGCAGACTCCATCGGCTGCAAGAGTCGACCCTGCTCCGACGCGACTCAATTCGATCGATGGGAGGATACGGTGGGCATGTGAGGTACTGTAACAATGCGATGATTGTATAGAATTCCGGCTTTACAGTGTCTCATCGGCACGCCTTCTGCAGACTCCATCGGCTGCAAGAGTCGACCCTGCTCCGACGCGACTCAATTCGATCGATGGGAGGATACGGTGGGCATGTGAGGTACTGTAACAATGCGATGATTGTATAGAATTCCGGCTTTACAGTGTCTCATCGGCACGCCTTCTGCAGACTCCATCGGCTGCAAGAGTCGACCCTGCTCCGACGCGACTCAATTCGATCGATGGGAGGATACGGTGGGCATGTGAGGTACTGTAACAATGCGATGATTGTATAGAATTCCGGCTTTACAGTGTCTCATCGGCACGCCTTCTGCAGACTCCATCGGCTGCAAGAGTCGACCCTGCTCCGACGCGACTCAATTCGATCGATGGGAGGATACGGTGGGCATGTGAGGTACTGTAACAATGCGATGATTGTATAGAATTCCGGCTTTACAGTGTCTCATCGGCACGCCTTCTGCAGACTCCATCGGCTGCAAGAGTCGACCCTGCTCCGACGCGACTCAATTCGATCGATGGGAGGATACGGTGGGCATGTGAGGTACTGTAACAATGCGATGATTGTATAGAATTCCGGCTTTACAGTGTCTCATCGGCACGCCTTCTGCAGACTCCATCGGCTGCAAGAGTCGACCCTGCTCCGACGCGACTCAATTCGATCGATGGGAGGATACGGTGGGCATGTGAGGTACTGTAACAATGCGATGATTGTATAGAATTCCGGCTTTACAGTGTCTCATCGGCACGCCTTCTGCAGACTCCATCGGCTGCAAGAGTCGACCCTGCTCCGACGCGACTCAATTCGATCGATGGGAGGATACGGTGGGCATGTGAGGTACTGTAACAATGCGATGATTGTATAGAATTCCGGCTTTACAGTGTCTCATCGGCACGCCTTCTGCAGACTCCATCGGCTGCAAGAGTCGACCCTGCTCCGACGCGACTCAATTCGATCGATGGGAGGATACGGTGGGCATGTGAGGTACTGTAACAATGCGATGATTGTATAGAATTCCGGCTTTACAGTGTCTCATCGGCACGCCTTCTGCAGACTCCATCGGCTGCAAGAGTCGACCCTGCTCCGACGCGACTCAATTCGATCGATGGGAGGATACGGTGGGCATGTGAGGTACTGTAACAATGCGATGATTGTATAGAATTCCGGCTTTACAGTGTCTCATCGGCACGCCTTCTGCAGACTCCATCGGCTGCAAGAGTCGACCCTGCTCCGACGCGACTCAATTCGATCGATGGGAGGATACGGTGGGCATGTGAGGTACTGTAACAATGCGATGATTGTATAGAATTCCGGCTTTACAGTGTCTCATCGGCACGCCTTCTGCAGACTCCATCGGCTGCAAGAGTCGACCCTGCTCCGACGCGACTCAATTCGATTGATGGGAGGATATGGTAAGCAGAGATAAAATGCCCATCCCGAAAGAACTCGACGATACCACATTTTTGGGTGGGACATACAACCAAAGCTCTCCATGTTATTTTCTGTAGAACCGCAACCCCGTAGTCTTGCGTTGCATGGTCGTTCTAAAATATCGTTATTTTTTTAACTGAATCACTGCCATAATATCAGATGGGTAGATTGTTGAAGTTGATTTGATCGTTTGCTCAAAAAATTAGATTTCCCGTAGTCTGAAAAAAAAACTCGGTCTGCAGCCAATGGTCAAATAGTTGTAGCTCTGAATAAATTTTGACCTAAGAGTGATAACGCCTTGGTTATGGACAAAAATGCCGCCTTGTATCGTTAAGTCTATTTTCGCGTCAGCGACTTCCTCCAAACATAAGCACCCATAGCAACCCACGTTTCTCCCAAACAATCAAATCCACCTTGGCATCGATCGATAGCTCGGCGTTTATAAGCTTGTTTTGAATATTACTTTCATAATTTCCAATTTCAAGTGACTGCTCCCGACCAGCGAACCAAAGGCCATGTCTTAGAGTCCCACTCTTAATGACCATAAACCTTGAACCTAGTCTCAAATGTGCTTGACGTACTGTGCGACCCATGATTGCGTGGCTCTTGGGTCAAAAATAAGTTTAGCATGTTAGCGTCATTCAAATGAATGTCATTCATTTAGGCCCACGATAATTGGTTGGATCCTTGATATCCTATTTAATCTAATAAAATAATAATCATGTTCTTTCAGACCATCTCTCGGTCGTCGTTCCTTCTCGATGCGGCCCGACAGTCTCTTCATTCCACAATAGTCCTTTCCTGTTGTTTCGTTGTCCTTGTTTCGATATTTGTTTATCGTTGCCTTCCGCTTGGGTTGGGTGGTAGTTTTTATTGGGCGCGTAGAATACTGGGTCTGTATCTGTCTAACGATCTGTCTATGGGGAAGGGAGTATTTCGAAAATTGAGGGTACTGTATCGGTCGATCCCTCGGATCTGTATGTGAAAATTGGGTATTGTATTGATCAGTGTGTGAAACGGGGGTATTGTATTGATCAGAATGTGAAATTGGGGTACTGTATTGATCAATGTGAAAATGGGGGTATTGTATTGATCAGAATGTGAAAATGGGGGTATTGTATTGATCAGAATGTGAAATTGGGGTACTGTATAACACTGTATCGATCTATCCCTGGAATCTATGTGTGAAAATTGGGGTACTGTATTGATCAATGTGAAAATTGGGGTACTGTATCGAGCGATCCCTGGGATCTGTGTGTGAAAATTGGGGTAATGCCCTATTGATCAGTGTGTGAAAAGAAGGACAGTGTATCGATCGATCCCTGGGGTCTGTGTGTGTGTGTGTGTCAATCTTTTCGTATTCAAAATTGAGGGTACTGTCGATCCCTGGAATCTGTGTGAAAATTTGGCTCTGTATTGATCAGTATGCGAAAAGAAGGACAGTGTATCGATCGATCCCTGGGGTCTGTGTGTGTGTGTCAATCTTTTCGTATTCAAAATTGAGTGTACTGTCGATCTCTGGAATCTTTGTGTGAAAATTAGGCACTGTATAGATCACTGTAAATGGGGGTACTCTATTGTACAGAATCGAGCGACCCCTGGGATCTGTGTGTGAAAATTGAGAACTTGGGGCAGCATGTTAGCCGCGGAAATGAAAAATACTCCGCCGAGCCCGGGCAGCTGCAACGACGACATGTTCAGCACTGCTGAAAAGAGGGCATTGAATTAAACTAATATAGTTGACGCAATCTCAATGTCAATAGCACAACTATAAATCTGTAGGATTGTCAATCAAATAATGGGGATGAATGTAAACAATAGAGAAAAATTTCGAATCCTAAGAAAAAAATAATCGAGTCAGGGACAGAATTTCTATCAACGAAACACAAAATTGGAGAGGGGGGTACCGGATTTTCCGGATGATGGCCTCTTGAAAAAATAGCGAAAATTAACAGTAATTTCTTGTGAGCAAAACCGACTTGCTCCCCTACTTGGCCGTTCTCTTTCTTGAGTTCGATTTGTGTATCAATTTGTGTTTTCTTCTCGTAGCCTTCAAAAACACAGTTTATTGAACTGTAGACTTCAAATGTACAAATTGGTGAACTGCGAGACAATGGAAAACTTGTATGGGGGGGAAGAGTAGGAAGGAGACAACCACGGATCAATCAATACTTGTCTGTGCATCTATGTTTTGACTCAAAACCGGATTTGTGTGGATGGGTGATGAAGTGGGGGTTCTCTTCTCGAAAATAAACGTAAGGGCAAAAACGATTGCTGATTGGTCGCGTAACAAGGTGTGTAACAATGGGGGGAGAGAAATCGACAATGGTGATGATTATTATCAAATTGTGATGAAATTCAGTCGGTGGGTACGGTGGGAAACGTGAGATTACTGTACACATTTTCGAATTATTGACTGTGCTGCAAAAACTGCCGGGTTACGGGTTCACAAATAAGAGGAGAAAAGGGCTGGGGAATCTTCTGGGAGGGATCGGCTACTACATAAATACTATCTTCTACGAATCTAGGAAAGGAGGAGGAGAAACAGATTTAGGTTTGTGTTGAAGCAAGGATATTGTGTAAAAATGCTTGTGTGAAATCAGTGTACAGAAAACATTGCAGTGATTGTGTCTAAAAAGTGGAGAAAACAAGGTTTTTGTAGGGTACATGCTGATGGGAAAACATTATCTGAATCTGTGCTACAAATCTTCTATGAAGCGAGGGACGGAGTGGTGGGTCAAGAGAGGTAGATGGGAACAAAGGAGAGTGGGAATGGGGGAAGAGGGGAGTGGATATCACGCCTGTCACGAGAGAATCGAGCTAGAATGAAAATTTCTGGGATTTGAGGAATAATCGTAAAATGAGCTAACATCTGATTTAACCTCCTCTAGGGTGGTCCTGACATCCCCCAAAATCGCATTGCTCAAAAATCATTTTGGAGCTCCCTACATCGGGTCGGTATTCTGGATCCCCAACTTTGACGGGCAATATCTCGGTTCGGGTGCATTTTGGAGAAAAATTGTTCCTTGAGTCACCCCAGCTACTTTTTGATGCTCTATCGAACTGCACCGGTTAGAAGTCATAAAAGTGCTTCTTAACGGTGCTACACTCAACAAGGTATAACTAAAAAACAGTCGATTCGAGCACTCCCGGCTTTCACTATGTTGTGCACCTTGTTGAGCTCTTTCGAATGAGTGGTTTACGCAAAATATAAATTAGTCCTGAGGTATCGTTCGTCCTTTCGAAACTTTTCCGATTATTTGAATCTAGTCCACCTAATCATTTCAGACCCACACCGCGCGTTTCTGCGCGCGCCGAATGGAATGAACAATTCCCTTTTCACTTTTCAAATGTGTTTCACTATCAATATATTACTTTTCTCACATTTATTTTATAAGTTCTGGGCACGAAAGCTATACTTAAGATTGGAAAATGTTCGGGGCGTGCGAATGCAAAGGACGTGCCTCGTGTAAATCGATCGAGTTCCCCTTCCCCGAGAGAGAGAGAGAGAAAGAGAACGGTCAGAACAAGTCGGAACAACTCGGATTCCGAGCCACCCGAGAACCGACTCCCGTTCCGACTTTTCACTCTCGAAAGCAATTCCGAGCATCGCTTAGGCTATCACACCACGTTGTCAGTTTATGTGCGAAAATATTGATGCCTATCCCCCTTTAACAACCCTAGTCCAGAACATTTTCCAATCTTAAGTATAGCTTTCGTACCCAGAACTTATAAAATAAATGTGAGAAAAATTATATATTAATACTGAAACACATTTAAAAAGTGAAAAGGGAATTGTTCATTCGATTCGGCGCGCGCAGAAACGCGCTGTGTGGGTCTGAAATGATTAGGTGGACTGGATTCAAATAATCGGAAAAGTTTCGAAAGGACGAACGATACCTCAGGACTAATTTATATTTTGCGTAAACCACTCATTCGAAAGAGCCCAACAAGGTGCACAACATAGTGAAAGCCGGGAGTGCTCGAATCGACAGTTTTTTAGTTATACCTCGTTGAGTGTAGCACCGTTCAGAAGCATTTTTATGACTTCTAACCGGTGCAGTTCGATAGAGCATCAAAAAGTAGCTGGGGTGACTCAAGGAACAATTTTTCTCCAAAATGCACCCGATCCGAGATATTGCCCGTCAAAGTTGGGGATCCAGAATACCGACCCGATGTAGGGAGCTCCAAAATGATTTTTGAGCAATGCGATTTTGGGGGATGTCAGGACCACCCTAGAGGAGGTTAAATCAGATGTTAGCTCATTTTACGATTATTCCTCAAATCCCATTCACAGCTCGATTTTCTCGTGACAGGCGTGATATTCTCAAATGAGGAGGGGATTCTGACGTTTAGCCAAGGAAATTTGTGTGTGTACTACGGTGTTTAGCAGAAATAGGAACTGCAGTGACGTTGCGGAGGGAAATAAAGCACTAATGATCTACTAAATTATAATAACATCCAAAGGAGAGGCTCTTCAATGATTGACGAACATGGGAAAACATATGAATGAATAATAGAGAGGTAATCGTTTGTGTGTGGTCTGAGATTGAATTGAGTGAACAATGGAGAGCGGGATACGGTAAGGGAAGGATACGGTAACTTCACAAGAATATCAAAACAGCAAGATCACAATCTTGACGGGATAATGGGGGCGCATCGTGTGGGGAAACTGTACAAATTGATGCAATTATCAATGACTGGGTGGATACTGTAGGATCTGTAGGTTGTTGTGGGGATACTGTAGTCCCTCTTCTGTCACAATCGATATCGATCGATCGATCAGTGGCGATTACTGTAGCCGAGGACGCGGGCGTTCTGAAAAGTACAAAAATCAGAAAACTCGAAACTAGAATCTAGTCCAGACTGGAGATCAAAGATCAAACTACACTCACCTCATAACTGCTCACGTGATCGGTGCGGGCGACGCCGCGACGCTGGCGGCAAGTGCGAGCTGCGACCTTGTTCTTTCCTGAAAGAGCAGAGATCAAACTACATTCGCCTGGTCACCCAAATCGAAACTAGAGTCTAGTCCCGATGTACTCACCTCTTCTGCGGATCTTGCGGATGAGCTGACGCTGAGGCTCGGTCAGAGAGTCGGCCTTCAGCAGCTTCTGCAGATCGGGAAGGGACATCTAAAAGATAATTGATTAATTAATTAATTTAATTATACCGATGAAACGGAAGTCTAACTGGCAATGTCACATTTTCAAAAAGAAATCAGCCAGCTTAAAACTAGACTCTAGTCCCGATAGGTACTCACATCAGCAATCTCGGCGGCAGAGATGGGCAGACCGTTGGCGGCGGCGAGTTGCTCGTCCTTGGACTGACGTCTGAAAGAAGGGCTATGATCAAACTACAAACTCGAGCGTAATAGATCAAACTAGACTGTAGTCCCGACTGGGATTAATGGAGTAAAGTAAAGTAAACGAACCCGCGACGGCGCGGCGCGACAGCCGAGTTGAGGCCGCCCGAGTGCGAGTGGAGCGAGACCGAGCCAGGCTGAAATGGTCAAAGAATTAATTACTCACTTTAGAAATAATCGTTGTCCGTTTTGCTTTTCGCGCACAGGTTGAGTTGTGTTTCACGATATCATTTAAAGTGGTAGTGTTCATTGCAACAAATTCAGGTGACGAATCTCCATCTATGCTCATTTCTCCCACAGGTCGAATCGCGTTTCACGTTATCGTGCGATGCGACAACTTTTCGTTGCAACCAATAGAACTGACCATCGAACCACAGATCATCCCCCACTCGAGACTACACTCTAGTCCCGATACTCACCGATCGGAAGAATCCGTGCGCGTCTCCCTCATCGTCGTCATCGTCGAAGAGGGAGATGGAGGCGGCGTGGACCGAAGGAGCGAGCTTACCGTAGAATCTGTGAGAAAAAGCGATAAATCAATATTGATTACTCGATACCGTAACCCCTCATTCACCATTTTGTTATTTGTAATTAAACGCAGTCTCGAACAGAGATCAGATAATGAGAAAACAGCTTCTATTCGACGACTTCGTGAAACGCAAACCAATCAAGTGAAATAGCACAACTCTCCCTCTAGCTCACAAGATCGATCGCCGTTTTAAGGGATCATCTACTACGGTACATATTCTCAAAGACCCCATGCTCTTTCTCTTTGAACTGTAAAAAAATCTACCGTACCTGCTCTGGGGCATGGGTGCCCTGTTCTCTCCATCGCTACCCGCGCCTCCCTGGGTCGAGGTGGACGAGTATCGGGGAGAGGAGGAAGACGAAGATGAGGAAGAGGAGGCCGCGCCGAGGGATTGCGTGTCGTTGTTGGACGACATGGAGGCCGTGCGGGCGGAGGGTCTCGACTGGAAAAGAAGGAATCAATGGGGGGGGGGGTACGGTAGGCTATCAATCAGATTGCTTTTGTTCAGACTTCTCCAGTCATTGCACGAGTAGGACCAAGCTAGCAAACTATCAAATGATTTTCACTGTGACTTTGTGTTTCGGCGCATTTACATATTCGCCGAATTCTAGTACAAACGCTTCCGATTCAATGTAGTATATAAAATATTCTCAATCACGTGCATTTCATGCCCTTATGCTCCAAATCTCATCAAATAATTTTTTTGCTCCACTTTCCAAATGCCAAATTGTATCCCCTCTTAATAGGCAATGCGTACGCGATCTCATGCCTGGTGTCGACACGGGAGATACATCTCTGCCCATTCCGGCCCACTTTCCTCACAAATATCACCAGCCCCCGAGGCTACGATTTCTCATCATCATCATAAACAAGACGCCTCTGGCAACGACGCGTAAACATCTCTCATTACGCGCCTCGTTAGGCAGAGAAAACGAGAGAGTGTGGGGAAATGAGAGAGTGCAGATCAACCATCTACGGGGGGAGCATGCTCCATCTCTCATTACGTCAGTCCCACGTGGGGGATGAAACGCTTGTGTCCAAACAATACGCGTCGAGTTATACGTATAATTAGCTCGCCTTTCACAACATCTGTTGGTCCCCATTCGTAATTCAATGCAAATCAGACAATAAATATAAAGCTAAATGAATAAGGATTCTCACCTCATACACGGGCATTCTTCCGGTGAGCGTGGTCAGCTCGTGGTGGGCGGGCGGACGGTTCATGTCCTCGGCGGCAGCGGCTGCTGCTGCGGCAGCAGCCGCGTCAGCCGCGGCCGCGCGGAGGTCCGCGGCCATCGCGGCCTCGCTGCCGAGGCCGAGCAGCGGCGGCAGCTGCAGCGACGACATGTTCAGCACGGCTGCAAAGATCAATTCATTAACCACTGATTCAGTTCCCCCCCCCCCCAATGTCGCTGATGGAATACAAAGTTTTGCCACTAGACCGCTAAGAGTTCTGATGCAACCCACAAGCACCTGCTATCAAAGTCATCCCCAATAGATCAATAGCACAAGAAAATGATGCAATCACCCAAACCCTTTGCCACTAATCGATACCCTACCGTACCCATCCCAACCCGGCTACAAATCAATATCTGGTACCGTACCCAGGCCCTGCGCGGCTACCAGCAGGGCGTAGTACTGGCCCGGGTCCAGCAGGATCAGGGCCGGCTCGGGCAGGGGGCAGATGGGCAGCTGGTTGGCCGGGTCCATGATTACGGTAGCCGGTCCGGGTCCGGATCCCGGGTCCATGATTACGGTAGACTGGGTTCCGCCGAGTCCTCCGATGGCAATCGATAGGGCGGAGGTGGTGGAGGCCATTTGTGTCCGTGCCGCGTCACACGCTTCTCCTCTTCTCGCTTCCCCGCCTCCTCCCGCCCCTCTCCTCCCCCTCTCCTCCTCTATACCAATGCTGATTGTGACTGGGTTCCGCCGAGTCCTCCGATGGCAATCGATAGGGCGGAGGTGGTGGAGGCCATTTGTGTCCGTGCCGCGTCACACGCTTCTCCTCTTCTCCCTCCCTCGCCTCCTCCCGCCCCTCTCCTCCCCCTCTCCTCCTCTATACCAATGCTGATTGTAACCCCCCGTGATAAGGCCCAGTGCTGTCGTCGCTTTTCGTTCCAATGTCAAAATGTCATCATTTTTCGACCATGAGAATCGGAGGGAGATAAAGGGGGGGGGGCGATCGATTGGGGTTAGCAGGAAGAGTGCGGCAGACTTTTGGCTTTGGAAAGGCGGGAGGAAGAGGGGGGAGGCTCTAGTTATTTGTCATCATTGTGCGTGATGTCTTCTCTTTTTTCCCCGCAGAGGCCTTGTTAATGGCGAGAAAAGAAGAAAAGAAAGGCTAGAGAAACGGCGAACACTAGGTGCGCGCAGCGAAAATAGAACGGAAAATATAGGCAAAACAATAATTCTACGAAATCGTATCCAACTGAAAGTTCAGTATTTCGTAATCACGGCGAAACTCAAAACGCGCAGAGCGCAATGCTGACATTTATAGTTTCAGAACGCAATCGCCGAATGAGCAAGTCCACCACATACATACTATCTTTACATGGTCACCGAAACCCAATCTCTCCTGTCCAGATAATAATCCTCATCGTCAACCCGAACCACGTTGTGCCCGAACCAGGAACCCAATTCCGGAACCCAACTCACGCTGTCTGCTCTGGTAGCTGGCGGTGCCGTCGGGCGCGGACTCGAACCAGAACTGCGTCGGCTCGGGGAAGCCGTTGGTCCCGTTCACCGCGGAGAGCGAGCCCACGATCGGCGGAAGGACCATCTGGAACCAGGTCTTGGTTTTAGGGTACCATATTAGGATCCTGGCACCGGGAACCATCTCGGCACCAAGTTACCGTAATCCGGCGGGCGCTACCGTACCTGCTGGTTGGCGACCGCGGCCTCGAGCGTGCCGTCGCGCACCATGAAATCCAGCTCGGTCACTGCAATCAATAAATTGTTTCCGTACCTGGGCTACCGTACGCCTTCGTGCTACCGTACACCAACCAATCAATAACTCGGCCACTACCGTAACCCATCGCTCAATAACTCACTGTTGGCCGGGTTGTAGGGGGCGATGGTGGACAGGGACACGTTCTGCAGAAGGGTGTCGGCGGTGGGCATCGGGCCGGTGTACCCGAGAACAGAGTCCAGCTGGGTCGGCTGCGGCACGGGCTGCACCGAGGGCTGCTGCTGCTGCGACTGCGCGGTGGGCGTCACTGAATACATAAAATGTTCCACTAGTCTAGAGTTGATCTTCTGTGAACGGTGGTTTCTGGTTGCGCGTATACGCTATGAAAGCATAACTCGGTGCCTGTCAATACCAACTACACTTCTATGATATGACAAAAATATCTCAGCAAGTTCAAAAGAAATATTGCAAAATGCCAAATGTAGCACGCTCGCTTCCCGCTTCACCCCTTCTACTCCTTTCCTAATTTCAGCAATGGACAATTCATGGAATCCATCATTGGCAAAAACCCTCAAAACTCATTCAAAACCATCCTGAGATCAAAGACCAAAGATCAAAGATCAACCACTCACTGGTTCCGGTGTTAATCGGGCATCCCATGCCCGCTCCCTCGGTCGGCATAAGCATGTTCAGCTCGCCGCACTCCTTGCCGAGGTCCTCGAACAGCGCGTCCACGTCGGCCTGTAGGAAGATCAAAGATCAGATCCAAGACTACTATCTATGACAGAGATCAAAGATTAAACGACATCTCTCCCTTCCCGACCTTCTGCCAATGGCCCGTTACAGGCCGACAACTTGTTACACAAAATGTTGCCACCCGGCGGTTTCTCGCCTCGACTTATCTTCTACTATCAACGTTTTCATTTCCATTCAATCGGATCATGCCCCCGCTTGGAAAAAAGTCAACACTCACGTCAGATGGGAACGGTCTTTCCTGCTTCACTCCTCTCGGGCCTGCTGCGGCGGCTGCTGCAGAGGTCGTCGGCTGTGTGTTGGGCGTGGGCGAGGAGGAGCTGCAATGGCTGCGTTTCAGTTTACGATTCTTCTTCTACCGTACCCACTTACACCACATCCTCTACCATGCCCATTCCTACCAAATGAAGCCTTTTGTAGATGCTTTCCTACCCTCAGAAATCACTTCTGAGTCACTACCATACCCACGACCGAAATAAACTCAGTCCTCGATAGCCACACCGCCCCCTACCGTACCTCTGGTCCTGGGTGAAGCTGCCGGTTCGTTCGGTTCTCGTCGACGCAGAGGTCGTCGAGGTGGCGGTGCTTCCGGATGAGGTCGTGGGCGAGCACGAAGATGAGGACGAAGTGGATGCGGAGGTTGAGGTGCCGCGAAGAAGAGACTGGAAAGAGGGGTACGGTAGCTCTCGGAAAAGTCTGTTTGCGATACCCAGTAGGATACTGTAGCTATTAAAATCAGTCCCCGATCGCCAATCGGCGTGCTACCGTACCTTGCCAGAGGCGGAGAATTCGCCGGCGAAGCGACGATTCGAGTAGAAGTCCTCGAAGTAGACCTTGGACAGGTCCTCGTAGCGAGAGGATTCCTCGAGGGTCAGGGGCTGCAAGTAAGAAATTATTAATTAAAATCTTTTTCTTTCTGTCAACTTTCATGTTTCACTGCGATCTCGAAGCAATGGCTTTTGTTCAATAATCAATACAGCTACCACAGCCATTATAGAATAAAGATAGTAAAATTCTCCCGCTCGACCCATGTTTCACCCTGTCACTATATCTGTCTTATGGAACATTTTCTCAATATTTCTTCTGATCTGTGTTCACATAACGTTCTCCCCTTCCCTTCAGCACTCTTCCAAAGTGCTTTCGGATGACTCATTCTCTTCACTTTTGCTTCACGCTCATCTGCCATTAGAGCTCCAATGAGCCTTGCGTCTCTCCATTTCCCCTGCTCTATCCCGCTCTTTTCTCTCTCGAGGCATGCCGTACCAAAGAAAACCACTAAGCCTTCTCGAATTCATAAGCTATCTGCTCTCCCCAGGGGCGCTATATAAACCAGGGGGCCATTCTCTTGTCCTCGCAAGGCTCTTGCCATGTCCCTCCTCGACCTCTCCTTTCTCCTACCGTACCTCCTTCTCGCTCCTACCGTATCCCCTGGTGCCATCGTCGTGGATCACGTGCTACCCAGTACGGTAAGTTACCGTATCCTACGGAACCCTGACTACCGTAATCTCGTCAGCTCGAGGACTCCTTCTCATCGAAACCCGGCGAGCGCGCATCAAACCTCGATGCCAACCTCCGCCTGCTTACCGTGCTCGCGCTTCAGCAGAACGTACCGTACTCTCTTATCGATTTCTACCGTAATCCCCGCCCTGATTCAGGGCTGGCAGCTGTTCCGGCGGCACTTCTATCGCTTCTACGAGCTCGACCTGCACTGGGTACGCCTGGGGGCGGGGCTTGGTCGATTACGGTAGTTCGGCGGGTCAGTTCCGTGATTCTTGCAGGTTCCCGCAGAGAACTTCTGTCGCTCACTTGGAGGGCATCTGGTGAGCATCGCTGACGAGGCCGAGAACGCTTTCGTGCATCAGCTACGCAAAAGTAGGCTGATTTTTCGGGGCAAATCACGATTCTGACCCCCTTGAACCCCTTGCCAGAGTTACTGTAATCCCATTGAAAACAGGAAAATCACGAATCTGACCCGCCGAACTACGGTATCCGTCCCTCCTCCTTCCAGAATCCAACATCTGGATCGGGCTCAACAAGCTGAACGACTCCGCATCGCAAGTCTACGGATGGAGTGACGAGACCGAGGCCGACTTTCTCAACTGGGACAGCAGTCAGCCCAACGAGCCCAAGGTTTGTTCATTTATTCCCATTAAATCACGGATCTGCCCCGCTTGAACTCCCTTCCGGGGGTTACGGTAGTCGTCCATTCAGGTGGACTGTGCGTACATGGCGTACCAGCAGGACGAGCGGTTCGGCACCTGGTTCGACTACTCGTGCGACGGGGCCCTGCCCAACTTCTTCGTGTGCAAGACGCGAGCGCCATAATCTGACCGGGCGGACTACCGTATCACCCCCAATCGTTTGTCCCGATTAGCTATCTGACCCACCAAACTAGCTAACGTATCCCCGAGTCATTTGTCCCGATCATCTGTCTGACCCACCGAACTAGATACCGTACCCGCACACCCCTTCTGTAACAAAACCTGTTCCCTCGCATTGCTCTCTCGATAAACCTTTTCCTTTGCTTCTTCCTCCTCTTCTTGGCACAATTCGCACCACTGTTGCATTCTATGGGGGTCAGATTGCCGCCTTATCATTGCCGATTCAAAACCTCGCACTCCCCATTCCGCCTGCACTCTCGTTTCTCTACCCTTCGAAACATCAATCGGATTGGCGAGAATCGCACGCATTTCTATTTCTATTCCGATTCCACAACGTCAGTAAAGCAGAGAACAATCCCAACCAATAATCACACGACACATTTCACTGATCGGCTTAAGTTGTGGCGGATGCTGCCTTTCAATCTGCGGACGCACTACGTAATAGAAGTCCGTTAGGTCACCCAGCACTTTCGCGCTTCATCTCTCCATCACAACCGGGCAAGATAATTGCATCTCAATATCGCTAGGTCAAACTGTTCGCGCAACAATCTTTTTTTAATTCCTCAGATCCTCATCATAACTCCGCAGTGCGGATCGCAAGTCACAAAGGCTCTTTTGCGTTTCACCTCCCCTTCACAACCGGACAAGCTCATCTATCTCAATTTCAGAATGGTCTTCATGTTCACACAAACATCTTCGGATCTTCGGATGCAATACGCAACGCAATACCTAGGTCACCTAGCACATTCGCGTCTCATCTCTCCTTCAACCCCCATCCTTCTCACAGAAACTCAATAATATATCGATTCTCAATCCTACAAAACCAATTTATATCAACGAGTCTTCTCATTACTCACCCCGGTTCTCTGTCTGATTCCCAAACCCTTGCAACCTCTTATCTCTCTCTGTACCAGCCCCAGCCACAAACAAGAGACTCTAATCGCACAGACTCACAGCGCACAGTGCTTATCACCGATAGCCATAAACCCCGTGACAGCTTTATGAGGAGAGACGAGAGAGATATCGACAGATATCGGCACGTTTTTCGATCGTTCAACGACCAGCATCAGCTAATCTATGCATCTTCACTGCCCGCTATCTATGATTGGCCAGACGGCGCGAGAGACTATGTGAAAAGGAGAGCGTTGGATTCCTTCTTGAGCCCTTGTTTACACGGGAAACTCGCACCCAAAATGGCAGCATGGAGGAAAGAAGGACTCACTCTACCCTAATTCCATTCCATTCTAGCAAGCACAATTGGATGAGAAGAGTGGAAATGTTGTAGAGGCAATTCCAAAAACAACAGATATTGCAACGAAGCGCTGCCCATAGATTTCATAATCAGACGAAACGCAAATTCTCCATTTCCAAAAACTTGCGCGCGCGTGAACCATCTCGGTTTCACTAATACTCCAAAGTTACAAAACTCATGCTGAGAATAATCGTAGACATAGAATATGCAACAAATATCAAAAAAAAACAAAACAAAACAATTTACATAATTAAATAAATAAATAATAAAATAAAGTTAAATGCTCACCGCCTGCACACTCTTCTCCGTGAGCAGCTGCAGATCTCGCTCCACCTGGTCCGACGGATGCAAGCCGACTGCAAGCGCACACCACTTATTAGTGTGCGACGTTTCCCAAACGTCGTCCCCTACACACCACACCACTACACCACGTACCTCCGGTTGCGACTGCTGCTCCTCCGCTCTTCTCGCGCTCAATGTCCTCGCGCCAGAGCACGTCGATCAAGTCTATGTCCTGGAAAGGAGAAAATCGATAATTATTCGGTAATCAGGAAAATCGATACTAAGCGCAGCTACCGTAACTCATAACAACACAGCCCCCTACGCGTCAGAGACGGGGCGCATCAGGCGCTCGCCCTCATTATCAACAGGCATACGGTAGGCGGGAGCTCGCTTCCATTAGTTCGCAAGTCCTAGGGGAGCCGCGCGCACTGTAAGAGTGGATCAAAACAAGGCTTCGACCAGCTACCGTAATACTAAAAAGCCCCAGCTACCCCACAACCAAGCAGACATTTACCACTAAAACCTTCTCGCTTGACGTAAATGGCGTATATCAGAGTAGGTCAAATGGGGAGGCGTAAATGTCTCTGGGCAACCTTTTCCCGCCCCTCTAACAGTCCTTGGGAGTGGCAAGGGCACCGTCGCTAACGAGCATAAACGGTGACGTCTTCGTCTTTACTTATTAGTCTCTGATCATCGGACGAACGTCGACTTTCGTAGTCGATGTCTTCGATGACCGTAAGGGCTGGTCGTAAATTGAAGTCTATTGTAAGCGCACACGGTCCATTGTAAGCCCATGACAAATGGGAAAACTACATAAGCGAGCAGCCAAAAGTCATTCCCTCAGCAGAGACATCTCCTACCCGCTCTTCTACCTGCATGCCACCTTAGTCGCGCGCGAGCCAACACCACCACCGTCGTGCTATGGGGGCGCCGTTTTGTAAACGTCGTCGCCAATGCACCACACACCAACCTCTCGCTTCTGGATGACCTTGACGACTTTGAGGACCTGCGCCGGGCCGCCGGACAGCTCATCGTAAGCGACGATGTACATCGCGCCGGGGAGATCGTAGAATTGGTAGCGAATAGCTGCTGACTTGGTGGGGGGAGTGGCGGTTACGGTAGCACCACGCACTCTGTCCGTCTGATCGAGCACTGACTTTATTGGGCAGTCAAGTACTTTGTAGGGAGGACAGCGCTCTAAGACTGTCGCGTCTTCAGAGTGCTGTGTATGAAAAAGCCGAAGGCCTATCGCGGGGTCAATATATTCGTGGTTCCCGGCCTGAGGGGCGGGGCTTGGCCCGAATCGGCTGATGTAATCGATAGCCCTCTCGCTATACGCACGTTGCTTCCATGCAGATAAGGAAGAGGGGGGAAGGGATAGCGGGAGTGGAGAGGCTGGGTGGAGACAGGGTCTAGCTGGATTCTGACTCATCCACGCCCGGCCTCAACGTTGCCATCTCTCTCGGCAGTGGATAGCAAAGGCGTTTAGTCGGGATCGGAGTCTGCAGACTTATCTTCGCCCAACTGCGCCTTTTTCCACTAGGCCTTTGCTCCAACTCAATAGTTCAGGCCTTCACCTGAGTCCTGGGTCCTGGCCTTCCCTCTGACGTGCAAAGTTCACTTCCTCTCCACGAATTCATCCTTGAACTCGGCCCCATTTGTCAGCATCTTCCGATGTGATAAGGTGAGAGGGGTGAGCAAGGGGGTAGGAATCTCCTTCCCCCATGATGTCAGGAAATGGGGTCGTTGTGCAACGGGCAGCCCGACAAACTATAGATCCCGCTATCGGATGTGGGTACCATCAAACTGTCGGAGCGCAAGCACCCCCTTCGTAAGTGAAACATCAACAGATCAGCACGAATAGTGACGATCAGAGACCACTCTTGGTGGAGTTAGGTCTGATGAGTAATCGTGGAACATCGGAAGCGATTTTGCATTAGTTCCTATCCGAAAGCCCAGGAATATCTCGAAATCTTGAAACAGAAACGAATCTTGCGAATATTGCGTAACCGAATCAGTAGCCGAATCATCGACGCTCACCCCCATTGCCTCGAACAACCTATGTCTATTAGCACTCAGAACCGTAGCAAAAGTGACCCTCGCTGCTCACTCGCTCAACAAAAAATATTACTAGAATCAGAAACGTTCTACGAATCATTATCCCTCACCAACCCCTGAACATCGCCTACTGCTGAAACCCCGAATTGCCAACTCTGGTGTCCGCCCACAAGTTGAAATCAAGTAGAAATGAGATTCCAAGTTGGAATCAAGTACAGTACCCCTGCCCCATTCCCACAAGTTGGAATCAAGCACCGGGAGCCTGTTTACATACCCGAAAATTTGACTGTACTAGAATCAAAAGACAGACCCCTCAAGCGCACTTTGCGCACAACAACATTTTCAAGTTTCGACATGCTTTCATCGATTGAATTTCTGTTTTATTTTACGGAGTGTATTATATTCTGCGTCAATTTCTCATAAATTATTTTGATTGGAGTTCCTATAATGCTATCAAAGGTGAGCGTTTATCAGTTTGAACGAGATTGCAGGGAAGAAAGAGAATGTTTTCCAAATATTGGACGTTTCTATTATTTTTTAAAATTCTTTTAAGCCCGGAGAAGAATTACATTATCCGGTGAGTCTTCACGCATATAATTCATGCAATTCTCGATGTTCTATTCAGAATCGGTTGCCCTCGACGACTAATGACTATCTAATTTATTCAAGAATGACACTTCTTACGAAGACTAGGAATTTTAATGTTTCATCGAAATTGTCTTTGACATTTAGTCGTTTTTGCAATGACTATAATACTATTTTCTTGCAAATCACGTTTTGATTGACTTAAATAATAAATAAAACAAATGCGCCGTACAAGCAGTTGAATAGTAATGAACATGACACAACACGATACCGAATGAGAGAAAACTACCGTAACCCGCTCCCCCGCTCAAAGATCCCACAAGTTGGAATCAAGTACTTCCCACAAGTTGCCATCAAGCTTGGAGGCAACTTGTGGGAAGTACTTGATTCCAACTTGTGGGCGGACACCAGAGAAGTTCCAAAAACTAGCGAAGAAATCAGAATCAAAAAAAGGCACGAACCATTGCTGGCCGTCTCCCCGCAGGCGACTAGACTGATCGTCCGTCACTCTTGAACCCACCCCCTGTTTTTGCTGACAATGACCGCATGCTGGGATCAGGATGACAACACTGCGTACTCGACCACCAGCATGTTCCCCCCGATAGTCATCGTCTACCGTGTCTGATATCAGTGATATCAGCATAAAAACGGTTCAAAACCGGTCGTTTGTTCCATAAAAAGAGGTGTTTCAGGACTAAAATTCTAGAGTTTCGTAGGAGTTGGCTCATTTCCGATCAGGATGACAACTCTGACCACCCCGATCAACATGTTCCCCCGATAGTCATCGTCTATCGCCCTATCAGGCCGATAGTGCTGCTTCTCCTCAGACTGATAATGGTCATTCAATGTCCGTCATTGTCATCGCGAAAGGAGGGCTTCCCCCGTTGAGCAAGTGCCCGGGCTGCTTTCACTATTGGACAACAGTCTCGGAATATCCCAGTCCGCGGCCCGTATCTCCGATTCCAATCTGTTCTCGCTCGCCCCCTCGAGAAACGTCGCCCTTCATCACACCACGCTCCAGCGAGCAACGGGGACAGGCGAGAGGTGAGCGAAATTTCCTTTCTGACAAATTGGGAAAATTCTACCTATTGTTGATCTCGAATCAAAAACGGTCCTCCGTTCACAACCATAGCCTATTCGTGAAACCTAACACCCCCTTGTGAAACAACATTCGGGGACATCGCGACATGAAACAACCACATAGCGCAACGGCTTCGCGTAATCTTCGTCTTCAGCCACTGGGAGCCTTCTCCCCTTCTCGATGCACCCTGTCTCCTCCTCCTCTTCCCCTTCTGATCTACCATCTCCCATCTCTGCTCTCCTCCTACTCCTTCTCACTAGAGATCAGAGCCAATCAGGAGAGACGGGGGCGCTGCTGTTATATATACCACACAACACTACTCGCCTCGCCGTACCCTTATCATCCGCTCGGAGCCGCGAGCCTAATGGGCGAACGGGGGCTCTCACTGGCGCATCTGACCGACGAGAGAGCACGCGAAATGAGTAGAGGCATTCTCTTGTGATATGCCAGTGGGAGCTGGTGGGGATTAGCGACCAGCGGCAGCTAATGGCCTTCTCGTGTCTCCTCATTCCACAGTATCTCTTGCCTGCCAGGCATACTAATAGATTGCATAAAACCCAGATCTCGCTCATTACCAGCTCGAGGCAGCATAAAAAGAAGAAAAGACAAAGGCCGTTCCCCCGAGGTATCCGCGTCCTTTCCCCGCTAATGAGTGCTCGGGGCGAACTACTGGTGATCTCCTGCTATTCTGTGATCACTCATCGGCTCTGCCCTGGTAGAGTGCAGAGAGACGCGAGAGACTACCATTCTCGAGAGTACTGTAAATGCCCCGCGCACTCGACGGCCGTTCCGCTCCAATAACAGCATAGTCGTGACGACGAGTAAGAAATGTCAACAAGCTCTGGGGCGTAACGGCTTGTCTGATTGCTACAGTATACCATATGGCTTACCGTATGCCTGGAGTAAAGCTACCGTACCCTAGACTACCGTACCCCAACCGTACCTCGAGTGTGGGGTCGTTCCTCATGCCGCTGCTCTCGCCGCCACCTCCGCCTCCGCCCTGCTCCACCATGTCGGGTCGCGGGCGCTCCTGAAGGGGCAAAATAACATAGAGGTGTATTCACTTCAGCGATTTTACACAGTCGTACGACAAAGCTAAATGTAGGTGAGACTGACTGGTAGCTGGCCGCTCCTGCGAGGGGTGTATTTACGTATATGAATAGTTAAACTATAGCCAGTAAAAATATAATACTGCTGTTGATGTCGTAAGGTGGACTGATCAAAGCTGCTTCCACCACTCGCAAACATGTACCGGCAGTGAAACACAGGCCACCCTATCTCACCGAAACGGGAATTTCGTTTTCAGAACACACACTAATTCCAGGCACACTCGCGATGCAGCGTTCTCACTTCAATGTCAGACAGTTCGGACTGTACTGTCATGATCGTTAGTGTTAACAAAAATAACAAATAAATTGCTTCCCATCTTTAATAGAGATTATTTTAAAATAAACAATTAATAAACTTAATTAATTAAGCCAATTAATTAATTAATTACCTGGACCATCACTGGGTACGCGTGCAGCTGCTGCATCGCAATTCTGTGCAGCGTCTGGTCGTCTCGGTATCTGCAGATTAATTAATTAATTAATTATAATAAATAAATAAAATTATCACTTTTTATCACGCAAAGCGTCAAAACAACACCATCACTAGCAATAGACGCGCAAGGGATTAGGTTGTTTACTTAACGGATCTCTAGTGCAAAACAAATGGCTTCGTGGCAGATTCGCGTTTCAAGCCCACAATCTATCCGACAAGGAGCTGACACAGGGAGGGGTACTTTCCCGTCAAATTCCACGTGTTGCCTAGAGGGGTGGGGGACTGGTCCCCCTCCCATCCCCTATAATCAGTGTCTTTGATCTACCTCCCCTTCCCCCTCGATTCAGGCTCCCGCTGCGCATTCAAGCACACGGTAATGCGCTCGCCATGTATCGATGCATTTCTCAGATTCGATCTAGGACTACAAGAAGTATCGAGACAGCAGGAATCAAAGATGGCAATTCGACTCCAAAATTCGCCCATCCCTGATAAGTGCCCAAATTGTTGGATTGACGGCGTGCGCACTACATTCACGGCACATTCTGCACACTCCTCGGGTATCAAAGAATCAGCTCATATCTAGACAAGGGATGGCTTGGCAAGAAGTGACAACACTCCTCATTTCGCGTGCTCTCTCGCCTATCTGACCGCCGAGAGAGTACGCGGATTGAAGAGACGGATTCTTCGTCCCGACAGGCCTAATCTAGACCGAGAATGGGGCAATGAACCATCGTCTGACGCCACTATCTAGACGCGCTCAAGCACCACAAGGGACTATTGACAGGGCCTATATGCCAATCTGAGCTGGCCGCAGAACCAGAATGTCTCGCTATCGCCAATGATCACGGCCATAATCTCATAGCGTGTTGTTGGAGGCAGGTACATTCGCGCTTCGCTGTGCCTACACATCCAGCCAGGAATAGCCTACACCGTACCCCCTCCCTACCTAAAGGAACTTTCTAGCTAATGATCAGGCGCGTGTGCCAGGAATAGCCAAGAAACCCCGCGCTACCATAACTACTCTTGCGGATCCCTCCCACCAAAAGGAACTTTCTTTAACATAATGAGCAGCCAGGAATAGCCCCGGTAACCATTCTACCGTACCCCCTCAAGCGCCGCTAATTGCCCACCCACCCCGCCCCATGATAATCTTTGCAGCGCCATTAGAAACCAGAATTAACTTTCTTATAATGAGCAGCCTTATCCGGCTGGTATAATCTACATAAGGTGACTACCGTACCCCCAAGGGACCCTTTTGGATGAATCTTTGATTGCTCGCTTATGGAACATTATCACTATTCTGCGGGCTCGAAATAATCTTGGCTACTCCTCGGGGATATAATCAGAGAGTCCTAATACAACACATATGTGTCCATAATCCGCCTGCTCCCCTAGTCCCTATTAATCTTCACACATCTCTGAGCAATGATCTCTTCATTTCACATGGTCTCTCGCCTTGTCTAACCTATTAGAGAGCATGAGGAATCAAGAGTGCGACCAACGGTCGTCAAATATTCAATTATCCAATCAGACATTTGACATTGACATTGAATAGACACGCAGATTTCAGTTATAATAAGCCCTCCAATGCAGAGCGGACAATGACGATCTCCATCTATCGAGCGAGCGCAGCAAACTACATACTATATCCAATCATCGAGACTTCATGGAAAGATCAGTTATCTCCAAATCAATTGCGAGATTACCGCAATAAATCGACAAAAAACGGAAGATTAAAAATTCAAAGTCGTGGGAAGGCAGCAGATTCTAGTCAAACCAGAGACCGAAGACGCCTCCTTTCCATGTGCGCGCTTGCTATCACTATCACTGCCTATCAGGTCTAATCTTGCGTACCCTGGGGCAATCAACTCGGCTCGAAAAGACTGGCGCGCGCACCCAGAGAGAAAGGAGAGAAGACACGAGGAGGATGAAACACAGATCAAAATGGCGTGAGTAGAAGGAGAAGGCTCTCTGATTATTGGCGAGCTAGCAAGCTAGCAGCAAGCATAGCCTCGGCAAAGATTAATCTTCCCGCGAGCACGAGCTACTGGTGTACATTGATCATAGCGCGCATCCCCCACACCTATTACGGTAGCAATCAACTTCCCATCTCAGGGATATTAACATTATTAGCATTATTATTATAATTTACTAGTTATCAAATCAGAGTTAGCCTATAACGGGGAGCACGCGCGTGAAGGAGGGGGACTATCGTAGGCGAATAATTATTATTATCTCTAGAACCACAGAATGTCTGAATCAACAATACTGTCCAGGGAGTGAAGGAGTGAACTAATCTTTGGTGAATGGCATACTACCGTAGGCCGCTTGGTAGGCCCTTCACAAAGGCCACAGACGACTGGGAGCGCGTCAAACGACATTTGCATGCTACACCACTTCTCTGATGCCTACGAGTGCGCACAGATTTTAGCTGCGACAAGGATTTGACCAGCGAACTACCGTACACTGCATCTCCTCGATCCATGCATAGAACTACTGTTAGTTTGGAAAGTGGGCCCCAATACAATATCAACTGCTCCCTTGATGCCCGAGTTTACGACTTGCGCAAGGAACAGAAACATTCCTGGTCAATTCAATATCCTCAAGCTTGAAAAAACTGCTTGAAAGACTAGTAATTGTTCACTACCGTGCTATACGTGATCGCGTAAAATGCACCGCTCGGATATTTCCCCCGAACATGAAGCAGGAAGCAACCGGGCACTATCTTGAAGCCGGGCAGCTCTAGTTTCACACCCTTCCCAGACTACGGCTGCCCTGCCCTACCTTCTCAGAGGATGGGCGGAGTTCTTCCAGCCTACACCCGGCCAATCTATGTTCCAATCACTTGCACCAAATTCTAATCACTTACACGTACACTAGCTCCTCCCTATTTTTTAGTTTGCGGAATTACACGATTCTACCCTGTGTTTTCCTACAAACTAGCCCTGTTCTACGATCTCAGATCGAAAAGATGCATCATGGCCGCTTTTCACTTCCTCTAATCCATGCCTGTTCTTCGATCCTTGCTCATCATCAGAAGGAAGTTCATAGATGGGCTGAGGGCGCTGTTCTACGATCCCCGCTCATCAAATACAGCAGAAGAACTATGTCCTGTCTGTTTCATTTCGTGATACTCTCGCATTTCTCTGATTGACGAAAGATAAGACAAATTGGAGAGACTAGTGCGTCATAGCTGTCCTAGAGAGCGTGCGAAACTAACACTAAGATAGCGCTGTTCTACGATCCCTGTATCATCAGACCACGCATGCTCAAATTACGCATGTACTTCGCTCAAAGATCACGCTCAGTCTAGAGGACCGGAAATATTGCCCCCGAATATCAGGCCACATTTGAACTAGGAGCACTCGTGCCGCAGCGTTTGTACTTCAATCCCAGGCAGTTCTGACTATGATATCTGACGAGACGCTCATCCAAAAAACATATTACTTGATCCCTATCATGACGCCTCTATAATACTAATAAAATATTTTAAAAAATAAATCGACCGTAACCCCCAGAACCGGTAGAACTACCAATAGCTTCTACCACCCCACACCAGCTACCGTAACCACAAGACTACCGTACCTGATTCCGGCCTGGGCGGGCGGGCAGGGCTTCTTGAACGCGTCGAAGAAGTGCTCGTCGTCGTAGTTCGGCGTGAAGATCATCTTGTTCTCTGCAATTTTATAATTAAAAAATATATAATAAAAATAATATAAATCGATTTTATAAAATCACAAAAAAATAACACGCGATTCTATTTGTGACAACGATCACTTTTACAGCACATGCTACAGTATACCCAAGCTACAATACAAATTGTATATCACCCCCATCCGTGATACATCACAGCCTGCCGTACCCTCGGGCTACCGTATTCCTTACCTCATCACCTATCGTACCCTCACCATCTCCCACCAGCCCCCGCACGCGCATAGAACGGGATCGCTTCAATTAGCGGCTATGACGCATGGTCTCTACGTTCTCTTCCCACCACCGTTTCCTTCCCTGCTCCCAGCCTCCCCAATTTGCATAGTGTCTCGCCAGACAGAAAGCTCTAGACATTGCACAGTCATTACCCCAGCTCATCAAGGGACCAAGGGACGCGCACATAGATCAGAGAACCCCCCATTCTTCCCCTTTTCGCTCCCCTGGCTGTTCCCCAATCAGAGTGCGTACGTGACAATCGACACATTGGACACAATTCACCCGCTGGAATACCTCTCGCCGCGCACGTTCGAGAGGGGGTTGTGTCAGCCCACTTTACAGATGATAGCACGTTTCGCAGACATTCCACTCTCGCCCCGTCTCTAATTTGCACGAAAACGTGCAAAACTTGAGCAGCCGGCTGTCTCACGAGTAACTCGCATCAATCGGGGGGAACTTCTCTATATTTTGGCCCGGACTACTACTGCTCTGAATGTGGACGGGGTAGACAATGAGAATGATTGGGATGGAATATTCTGCGAGAAAAATATTCTCTTATTAGTCGGGAACACGAACGACAGGCATATCCCTCTCAGTGAGCCCTCCTTCCCTTGCGCTCGCTCCCCTACTCCAGCTTGCAAGGGAAAATGTGCAAGATGTGGGAAGTTTGCTGAGTCACGAGTAGCTTGAATCGAGACACTTTTCTCTGCCTAGCAAGAGAGCGCGCACAATTACGAGGTCCAGACGGTAATCAATAAGCGTACACAGAAAGAAACAAACGTCGTTTAACGAGTGCGATTCGGGTCGGGGAGAGATTACTGGGGGACGGGAAGGGGATGGGAAGAAGGGAAGCCCCTGTCTGCGCTCTCACCATTCCCCGTGCTATCTCGTCTGGGTAGATCAAGAGATGAAGACAAATAGAGACGCTTAGACAGTCAATCGATTGTCTGGCCTCTGCGTGAGCTTTTGATGGGTCAGCAAAGATCAAAGGATCAAGAAACCGATAGCAGAAACTGCTCACAGACAATGGATCGTGTGAGAAACATCGAACTGTTACTGCACACGCATCACGTGCGTGGTGTAACTACCGTAATCTCGAGAGTGATACGTGCCGTGAGACAGTGGCTGAACGGCAGACAGAGCAACCAAGCATTGTACGCGTTCGAAAGAGGGAGAGGCAATTAATGGCGGCGCTTGTAATTGTTTTCCAAGTTCGGAAAATCAAAAGGAGGTTTCAGGCTGCGCGCTAATGTCTAGAGCAGGACTGGCTTGCGAAAATTGATTCTTGGAAAAATATTGAAAGGGGAAATCAGAAATGAGTAGGCATGATTACAATTGTAATTCAAACAATTCTGGAGCAAGAGTCGGAACAGAAGCGGGGAAATTCAGGAAGAGCCAGAGCCGGAGAATGTGATCGAGAGTAACTGCAACGTCAGCAACCCTTACATTGCAATTTTCGCGAGTGTTTCCGCATGATTCCCAACGGCGCCTGACGCACACATACTCGATGAATACATTCACTTATTGCGAGTGAGTAAAGCCAATAACTTCTAATATCGAGACACTCAGTGTCAGCAGTAAGTTTGAAGAGGATTGAACCAGGATTAGGCGGATAAGACCTGGTTTCAAGCCAGAAAACACTTTGCAAATCAATTGGATGATCGACAGAAGCCAGAATGCAGCGCAAGACCGACAAATAATCAGAATACGGAATGCTTTCTAAGTAATGAATTTGCCAGGGAAATTCAGGATTCGCCTTTATCTAATATTCATTTAAGCATTGTGAATTACAATGATTGATAGATGCCTTTTGAATGACCAAGAAGAGCGCGGAAAGACAGGCGACCTGACGTGTACCGTCCGAATACCTTTGAAAAGGGTGGAGCGGGGCATCGGAACTGAATAACTTATTCTCTTGCACCACTCTGTTCCCTCTCCTTCTCCCTATCGATAAGCAGATTATCTATTGACAATCTGTCGTGTCGATGAAACGAATTCGGTCGGGTGATAAGAGCCAGGAGCGGAGATCAAGTGATAAGCGGCGGAAAATCGATAATCATACCGTATCAACGTGGGGGGGGGATTCCGCGCGGAGCCCCGCGAACGATATCGATCGTCCCCTTTGCTATCAAGCGCGTGACAGCGAGGGGAAACTGGCCAATCAAGGTGGTGCGATACAAATGCGGACACACTTTCCCAGCACTTTCACCACGAAAAATCGATAATTTGCGGCTAAAAAACGACTGAAATCATCGAAACAAGGTGTAAGAATCGAGCGCAAAACACATGGGGACAGCCGAGCCCTTTCGCAATGTGTTTTCAGTTCGTTAGAGGAGAGAGGAGGGCAGACGGGTTAGAGAAAACGCCGAGAGACCGCGGCAGAGGAAGAGAGCGGTAGGAGAGAAAAGAGAGCAGGACGAGAGAGCCGTCTATTCTAGATTGCTCCATTCCCCTTTTCTTTTCTCTAACTTCCTCGCCCGTCTCTTCACCTCCGCCCGCCCTCTCGCCGTTTGTGCCAAAAATGCGGCATTGCACAACGGGAGGTTGCGACGTCGTCGAGCTCCGCTCCGCCCGGCCTCTTCCCGGGGTGGAGGTAAACCTCACGGAACTCAATCCTTCCCTTCTCTCGTAACTAACTGTGGGAAAGGGAGCACACTTTTCGCACACCATTTCCCTCTTCTCGTATCTCCGCTAGCGAGAAAGAAAGAGCTCGGCCAACTCGGAGAGTCGATAGTCAATCTTTTACTAACCTCTCCTTGCAATCGATAGATCAGTGAACCAACACGGCCAAAAAGACACGAGTTGAGAGCGAGGGAAAAGGCTGAGCAGCGAGAGAGAGAGATTGATGCACTCTGCGCATAGAGATAGATGGCGACAAAGATCGCTACCGTATCCTTCTCCCTCTCTTCTTCGCACGTACTCTATCACCGTACGTAGTCGGCCAGAGTGCAAGTTGATTAAGGAGAGTGCTCAGGGTGGAAGTAGAATGCGGGAATAAGAGAAGAGAACTCCCCTTCTTCATTCTCTTTCGTCACCTGACTATTTACTTCTTCTCAAATTTTTTTCGAGGCACAAGTTCAGGGAGTTCAACGAGCACTTGATTTGTGCCGGAACGAGGGGTGCTCGATAAACTAGTAATTGCATTCGGTGCAGTACCGTAATCCATAAGCACTGATTGTGAGAGGTCGATGCAACACCGCAATACACCGGATATTCGCCTCTTTCTTTCGTAATCATCAACATGCAGAAGCAAGAGCCGTTATTAAATTTCCCATCCAAAGGCCGAAACATTCCAATCCTCCAGCCCCATTGTGCATTCCAATGATGAATGCTCAACACCTTGTGCGTGTTATTGGGTTTCAGCCTGGTTGCGTGGGCCAGAAATTCTGGCAAAGAATGAGAGGCCAAACATTCTGAATTCCATGTGAAGCAATTTAGCCATTCAAATCTGGTTATGACAAACAGTCGTTGCATACTTGCTTCGTGGCTAGAAAGGAGTCCACCCTTCTTCCGGGGCGAATTGGGACAGAGATCCGCGTCACTATCAATGCGGATTGTGTTTCAAACGTCTGTTGCAAGCATCACTATCCACAGAGTTGTCACTTCCAGTGCGGATTGAGGGGCTGTGTTTGTGACACTGCCCCTTCGGATTGGGAGGGAGTCAGACTCTACCCACTCCCCGTGCTCCTTCATTAGTCAGCCTGCACGATAAAGCGGCCAAAATGTGGAGATAGGCGTGAGCATTGCAACACTTGATTCCAGCCTGGCAACAATCTGAGGGAGTGACTCCTCATTCGTAGGTGCTGTCAGCAGTCTCCCACAATCATCAAAGGCGATGGTCGGAATGGGCGAAATTTCTCAAAAGAGGGCACAAATGGAAATGAGGGGTGGCTCTTCCACAATCAGAGATCATCACAGGGGTACTGGTCAGAAAGGGCGGAGTGCAAACGGACCAGAGGCGATTCGAAGCCACGAAAACGACCATTTCCAGACGATGCAAACAGTTAATTCTAAAGACAATGCATTCCAGACTGCTCACTGCAGGACGAAAATCGCCGACTGCGGCCATCCGTCACAATAACTCTGCAGAGAGTAAACTCGTAGTCTCTAGTCTGGTGCGGATTCTGCACTCGGGCGAAAAATCGTCAACATCAGGGTCACTTCCTCCGTCGAATTTTCGGGAGCAACAAAAATTTACAGCACGTTATTCTGGGTGGAGGCTATTCTCGTCTATTCTCAGCGAGAAAATGAATCGTGCTTCTTTGCGTCTGTTGTGCGGACTCTCGCCATCTTCTCCCTTAGTTACCTGCTCATTTCCCCTCTTCTCTTCCATCTTTCCCTCTCTTCTCGGTCTCTCGAGATCACATTTTGGCCGCGAACGCTGATTTCAAGAGAGGCAGACAAGGGAAGTGCATTTGGGAAATATTCCGTGTCTGCGGAGATAAACATTCGAGAATTCTGGGATCAAGGAAGTATAAGCGTGATCTATGACACGAAAACAACCGAGCAAAACACGCACCAGACAGCATGCACTAATAAGTAAAAACCTAACAAATTTCAGGTGCATTTGATTTACGAATATTTTCCGAATTAGAAGGTAAAAGTAAATCGCAACTCGCGGAAGCCGGCGGTTTCACGCTCCGCCGAGATGTTGTCTCCTTCCATTATCATCCTACGCATTATTCCCAAGTTTTCTTTCTTATAATACAATACAGTTAGCCTAGCGAATACGTGGGACGCGTATACTTAACCTTATTATCCTCCTTAGTGATCTTCACTACCGTCTCGAGAATAGTCATCCAATTAGGGACTTCGTATTATACCACCGCGTGATGCCCGATCAGAAAACCCGTGCTCTCATTTGCTTTTTCTTCAAATACAAGGGAGTGTGAAAAACTAAAGAAGCAAACATAAAAAAGGGAATTTCAATACATTAAAATGCAACTGAATTGACGAAGATCCCGACCACAGACAGAAATAACAAATTTTGTGGCAAAATAAATCCGTGCACATTCGAAAATCCGTAGAAATACGTAGTCCCCGCTCACCTCCCGTGTCAAACTACAGAACTCACCATTTTTTGCACGGTGTTTTCATGATTCAGTGTTTCGCCATCTCCGCCTCTCTCGCAAATTCGCGGCTCTGGAGTAAGGGATAGAGTGCGATTGGCACTCTTCACTTCGCACTGTGTCTTGCTTCACTATTCGCATAGAATGCGCGCGGTTAGTGGAGTGCTCAATCACCACTCGCGGTAAACTCTCAACATCGGCGAGTTTGGCTACGCGTCTCTCTCCTTCCTTCATCTATTTTTCTCGTCTAACAAACTAACAAGAGAACTCGGTCAAATTCCCTCTACCCCGTGCGATTCGCTCACAAATAGCGATATTTTCGCAATCGGCAGACAAGTTTAGCGAACAGGGGAAGCCCAAACCTACCGCACCTTGCGGATCGAGCGACCGGTCCAGCTCGCTGAGTCCATAATTTCCACTTCGCGATCGGCTACCGTAGTCATTCTACTGTAACCACACTGCCGCTGGAGTACTAGTCACTACTGTGCGATGAATAGAAGAATATCAAGCTGAGTCATGGCGCGAGGTAATTTTCGTTAATCAAACACCAGAAATGGGCAACCGGAGTAACATGATGCGAGACTAGAGTAGAGGATGAGACGAGGCAAGGAGCGGCTTCAAGCAATGAGGTTTTTTTTTGCTTAAAGCAGATAACTGATGTTGATTATTCGAAAGTGCACATGTGTCATATAACCCAAGCGTGCAACGCCAATGCTACTGGCGCGCCAAGACAAGGGTTTTTTTCTCAACCCAAGAAGCACTACACAACTGCATTGGGAATACAGAAAACACACGCCTTCTAATACGCCGTGAAACACCAATGCTCCTCTTGCTTTTTTTACAGCAATATAAATTTTTACTATTATATTCCTTTTCGACGTTAAATTGAAAAAGCTCTTCACATCCGCTATACCATCTGTGTGCGCATCACCAATCCTACTGGCTGGTCCGATGAAAATATGACATGATCTACTCCTGCCGATCCACAACGACCACGCACGGTTACACGGATAAATAAATACGCATAACTACCGACTGTACAAATACAGATAACTATCTACCGTAACCTCCCCTTGTCCTACCGTCCCCCCTACCGTACCTCTCCCCATCCACCATCGCTCCTGCTCTCCTCCGGCCGCGTAGCCGTCCCACAGCCGGCCCATCGCCTTCTCGTGCAGAGAACGCGTCGGGTTCAGCTGAAATTGCATCTGACCCAACTCCAAAATTAAATCAGACCCGCCGAACTCGCGCTTCTCACCAGGCTCTAGTCATGATTTGTTTGCCTGAAACAATCCTAGCTTGACAGCATTTCCTACAAACAACTTAAAAAAAAACTTCTCAAATCACGTCTCAAACCCGGCAAGCTCGCGCTTCGGGTAAAGCTCTAGTCACAGTGGTGACTTTTCAAAGCATTGGTACAAGGTAGTCGAACTTGCAAAAAAACACTAATGTAACACAAACTAAAGCTCAAATAACCTAATCACCTATCCAGAGTACGGTATTGCTGTGATATACCGCTAGTCTATTCAAATCAATCTCTTATCTGCTCCACCGCCCCCCCCCCTCGTAAGATTACGGTAATCGTCTTACGATAGCGGACGAGAGGCCGGGCGTGACGAAGACGGCGATGGCCGCCGCTCCCAGCCACCAGAACGGCCAGTGCGACGGGGCCTCGGTGGGGTTCTGAATGGATTTGGAGGGGGTATCGATCGATATTTTGGGCGAAATCATGATGGATCATTTTTGTTTGATTGATTAATGAGTGATTATTATATTACCATCGGCGAAAAAGAAGCATTGCTCATCAACAACTCATTCCACACTTGAAATATGCGTGAAGCACAAGTACTCCTGATGCATAGCCACCTAGCTATATCGATTCTAGAAATACTAGCCATGCTTCTTCCCTCACCATCGCCAGTGGCAAGAGAGCATTGCCAATGGAGAGAATCAGACATCTGCTCTCACCTTTTCAGTCGAGGTGCTGCGGCGAAGGGCTTGTGCTGCGTGCAGCCGGCGGCGCAGGCACTTACGCCGTCTGGAAAGCAATCGATAAATCAATCATCAATAATCAATAATTCAAAATCAATAATCGCTAAGCAGCCATCATCCCAACGAGACCATTAACGAAATGACTGTGACATCTTGCGCTTCACTGGGTTTACGAAAGTACGATCAATGAACTTTCATCAATCGCATTGCGGTCTCGGATGTTATACAACTACTCCACCCTTCTCGATAATATTAACTAACGGTAATGTCTCAAAGGTATTTCCTGACAACATCGATTATGCTCGCAACGATTCAATCTTTGCAAATTCATCGTATCACCGTGACGTTTTGAGTTTCACCTAGTCTCCAAAAGGACAACCGTTCAACTCTCAACAATCGTCTATCGGCAGCGTCCTTAATAAAACCACTCAATATTTTTAAATTCCTCCTATCCCGCTCGGTTACCGTACCCTCCTATCTCACTACCGTACCCCCACTCACCTCATCGTCGTGGCGGGACCATTGTGGTCGCTCGCGCTCTCCTCGCCAGAGGAGCCTGCCATCGGGGTGGCGCAGCGGGGATACTGTAGTCGGCGGGGCTGGTTTTCCGGGCGGGACCAGCGGGCAGTGCGGGGTACGGTAGCTGGCTGCTGCCGGTCGATCGATCGATATCGATTATCGATTGGGAGGCAGAAGGGGTGGTGGCGAAAGACTGTGGTAGGTCGGCGCACGGGCTGAGTGTCCGGGCGGTCGATTGTCTGAAAAGTAATCAATACTGTAATCTACCGTAACCACTGATGCAACGATCGCGAGCGCAGGACACAAATCAATATTAAAGTCGATGCTGTGAGGTGAGCCCAAACTAAATGGTCCACAGGCGATCGATCGACTGAAAAGGATCAAGGGTCAAGAGATATTCGGAGTTGGGAAGGAGGGAAGCGAGTCCCGCAGTGATCTACCGAGACGATCGATACAGCGCGGAACGTGCCACGAGCGAGCAAAGATCAGATCGAAAGATCAAACAGGAAACTTGGGGCGGGGAGAAACATCGACGTTCTGATCTACCACGTCTCTAGCTACCGACTAGACTCCACATGCATGGAATACGCTAATTGTCTATGCTAATTGACCTCAACAGAGCTACTCGTCAACAAACACCGCATGCTCATGCAAATTGGGCAGGTATTTCACAGGGTTCAGCAACCCGTGATTTGGACCAATATTTTAAGAAATATCACAGAAACCTCTTTATGCCATTAGCGTAATCAAGATATAACGGTGTGTACAAATTCGAATCGTTGTTATTATTTACATGGTACAAAGTGGGGAGGGCGTCGTTACAGCTATTTACAACATTAGTGGGTCAATCAAAGAGGCGTGAATCGATACCGTAACCTACCGTACTCTATCGATCTACACGTTGAGCCGTGTGGGACATGTGTTCACTGTTCCCTCTTTTCACTCATTCTCAATAGCCGTTCGCAAACCATCCAAAGTGGGTCAACTCTCTCTCCCTCTAAAACCCGGCGAGACGCGAGACGGCGAGCACAATACAGACTACAAACACGGAATGGAGAAGGGGGCGGGGTTTGGGAAAGGGGGCGGAGTCGCGGGCGGCGCGCTGCCGCGCTCTTTTCAGTTTTCGACGTTGATCATCGCAGCGGCCCACTTGAGATTGAGCAGGAGCGCCTTCATGGCGTGCGTCCACCTCTCCTCAGCCGAGAACTGCATCTTCACCTGGAAAATTATTGATTTGTATAGTCAGTTGTCGATTGGACGATCAGTATTCTACCGTACCGCGGAACGCCCTCAACAGCACATAACAAATAGATACTTGCATAGTAAAGCGAGAAACATCGATGCCCAGGCCCACTTCCAGGTATCACCTAACCGTGAAACACATGGGTGATAGGGCGAATTTCGAATGATTTGTAACACAGAAAGTGGTGCTCGGTACGAATTCATACGTAACCGAGCACACGTATAGCTCACACGACATTCATCATTTTATCATTTTATTGTTTTCAAGTTCAGCAAGCATGATCGACGGTCCAACCCCCACTTCTAATTATAACCTGGCCGTGAAACACATATATTCTCGGAAATATCTAGTGACTTGCAAAGCTCGGTAACAGTTTGTTAGTTTCATAATATAAGTCACTCATCGATAGCCATCTACCGTACCCCTCCTCCCTACCGTATACTCCATATCGGCATCGATGAGGCGGTCGCCGCGGATGCGATGCGGCCACTCGACGGGCACGCCGGCGCCGCCCGACTCGGCCTTGATCTGCTCCTGAAGAGGAGATGAATAAAATCGATAATTGGAGGGGAATTATCGATCGATCAACTAATTAATTGGCAATGGTTTGTCTGTCATTTGCTGAATATGGATGATGTACTGATGAATACGAATTTTGTGTTATAGCGGCGCTGATATTGAGATGCATCGACAAGGTTGTTCCACCAAAACTATCAAGCAATCCTGAAACCTCAGTAGTAGCGGGTCGAAAATATCCAATATCCACAGAAATCTACTAACGCGTTTGGCAGCTAGCGAATTACGTATCTAATACGCACAATAACTAATCACCCCTATCAATAGCATAATGAATCAATAATATAATACTACGGTAGCTCACGGATACGGTATTCAATAGCAGGGCGAGTCCCTCCGTGAAGATCACCGCGCCGCTGTCCATGTTCTTGTTGCCGAACGGCTTCCAGCTACCCGAGGCGTACCTGGAATTTAATTTTCATCATTTTAAATCTCAACCCATGACTGCTTTCGCAGATCAATATTTTTAAGCCATGGTAGAAGAATTGCCCAAATACTATTTAACCACGCCCAAACTCGCTTCACGATTAATACGTATTCTGTCAATTTGGGAAATACTTGATCATTTCTTTCTCTAAGTTGGGCAAAATAAGTGGTGATAAGACATTTCGACAAAACAAAATGAGAAAAAATATTTTCGAAAAAGGACAATTCAACAAAACAATTTGAGAAAATACCGCATCGAAAAATGATTTTGAAAAAAGGACATTTCGACAAAAAAAATTGAGAAAATACCGTATCGGAAGATGATTTTCGAAAACGGACATTTCGACAAAAACTTTTGCGAATTTTTTTCATTTCTGAATCGTGTAAGAAATGTGTTTATTTGAGTCGTTTGAAAAATTTCTGTGTGAGAAATGTGGAGAAATGACATTTCTCGAACTGATTTATCTGTTAAATTTCGCAAAAGTTTTTGTCGAAATGTCCTTTTTCGAAAATCATCTTCCGATACGGTATTTTCTCAATTTTTTTTGTCGAAATGTCCTTTTTTCAAAATCATTTTTCGATGCGGTATTTTCTCAATTTTTTTTTGTCGAAATTTCCTTTTTCCAAAATCATTTTTCGATACGGTATTTTCTCAAATTTTTTTGTCGAAATGTCTTATCACCAAATAAGTGATCTAATAATATTATTTGCACCAGGCGCATGCCCGTTCCATCCTTCCTACTTGGAGCAATCATTCTTGAACCACATCAATATAAATGATACAACTATGGTACTATTCCCCCAAACCCCATTTCTACCGTAAGTCCTCACTCACAGTTGATACACGATGCTCGACGTGGACTTGGGTACTCTCTACTACCGTATCCATGGTTATGGCTACAGTAACATCCCAAAATACCGTACCCTGGACTACCGTATACTCACAGCGAGTACTCATTCATTCACTCTGCCCAGAAATCTCTTTCAACCCAACTTTTTAGCTCTTTTCTTACAATATCCATGATCACAGTACTCCTCCCAGACAACCGTAACCCGTCACTCACAGCGGGTACTCCTTCACTCCGCCCGGCCGCGCCACGCGGATGCTCGACGACGAGTGCAGCGTGACGAATTCGACACCCGGCAGCGCGCAGTGCGCCCGCTTCATCAGAATCTGCAATGGACAATAATGAAATTTAGAGATTAATCGATATTTTAATCTACCGTAGCCCATTGCTCAACGATAGCTCTAGGATAGGCAACACTTAACGTAGAGGTCGATACGATATTAGCCCATGGTTCAATTCTAAGAGAATGATAGGCACTACGGTACGAAAATCAGATAAGAGATCGATCGATATGTCATTCTATCGTAACCCTTACCTCAACGATCAAGCAAAAGATAAAAATTAGTAAAATTAATCGAAGAAGTCGAACTCCGGTTTTATGGATATTAAATTTTTGTTGGACTGATGTTATCCTCAATGCATCGCTGATACCATCAAGCCACCACCTTATCCCTACCACGAAGCCACAAACAACGAGGATCACCAATTTCACACGTCGTTAAACATTCTGTTCAAATTTAAAATTTGTTCGCTAAACCAACCGTGTACGATCAATGAAATTTCCCTTGCTACTTCCTATATCAATGCTACGTAACCACAAACCGCCTTTCCCTCTCCAACCTCGTGGAGAGTGCGCCAACCCCAACATCCGCTCGCTACCGTAATTACCTACCGTACTATTTTCCTCACCTCCTAAATCAAATCGCGCGCACACTACATCACAACCCTGCCTCATACTACGGCCCTGCAACCGCAATCCACCTTCTATCCATAGGCCGCTCACCTCCCACCATCAACAGCACATCACTCTTGCGGAACTAGGCCTTTCAGTCGATCGTGGGTAGGGTAGTTCGTCGTCGATGGATAGGTCACCCTGATCACATGCCTCCCAATCACCTCCCTTCCTCCTTCCTCCTTTCTCCCGCCCATTCCCCCCCCCCCCTCCTGATCCGACTCTACCACCTCCCCTTCTATCTATCTTCTTCTCTGATCGGCGAGAGATCATGGGGAGATGAGAGAGTCCAACGATTCTTCCCCTCGTGTCCTTACCAGCTGCTTCCCTTCTTCCAGTAACTCGCGATTCGTTCCGACCCTCTCACATCCCCCGTTCCCTCCCCCTTGCTCTCGCCTCCTACCTACGTCTGCGGCCGCTCCCCCTCCCCTTGTCTCTCTCCACCTTCCTCCATTCAATGCCCTACTGCTGTCCTAGGCACCTGGCGCGGAATATCTCTTCATTTTCTCTTCAGTATCTTCCTTTTGCATGCTCTCTAGCCGGAAATGAAGAAATCTCGCCCGTCGATTTCGCGCTTCACACTGCCGTACTTTATCCCTCGGAGAGTTCGTTCTCGCCGTTATCAATCAGGTGATAGGGCATTCCGGACCGATTTCCGATTCGCAGTGTAACACTTAACTTCTTACTCGCAAGTTCCTACGCAAGGACTCTTTGGCCTATCGATTGACACTAACGAACAGACAAGTGAGAAAATGTACAATAAGAATGCAAAAACGTTCAAATAGCCACTCGGAAACCCGTGAATCTCGCGTTTCAGACCCGGGTCAATTACAAAGAGGCGTTTCAACGGACCTCGTGTTGTTCTCGGAACAAAACAACGTAATGAAACAGCAAGTGAAATGCGCCTCACTCACTAATCGACCTACTCATTGCTCAGATTCAGCTGGGGTTGCATTATTATTGTAAAAGCATAAAACCGAGAACAATCAACCGTTGGCCTCGAGTCAAGCCTATCATCGATTGGTGAAAAACAAAAGTTGTCGGCATAAATGTTCATTCGATACTTGCTCTGATTACGCACCTCTTGCTGAATATTTCTCCGACACATCAAGCACTCGCGTCCAGAAACAGCGGTGCCCAAAGCCGCATTGATCTCTCTCCTTGCTTCCCATGCCCAACGCCCCATTCAAGTTTCACCCATTACCAACTACTCCATGCTATTTGAAACGCCGCTGATTTGTGCTTATTTTCCTCATATGTTACCATTAATGCCGTTGCGCCTCGGGCGTAGATAAATTATTATTATTATTATTTCACAATACATACCATCTATCCCGGGCTCATCTCGGTTTCATCAGTATCTCAATTACACACATCCATCAGCAGCAATGCCTGGCCCCAGGCGGCGTTGATCTCCGGTCTTTCCCTACCTCCCTTATTCTTGCCCGTAACCGCCCACGGTCTATCTGAGTTTCACCCATCCCTCAACTACTCCAACCTATTTGGAACAGCGCTGACTAGTTGAATTCATATCACTGAACCCCAAATACCCGGCGCGTCTATGTTTCATCAATATTTCAATTACTCACATCCAGCAGCAGCAGTGCCTGGCCCCACGCCGCGTTGATCTCCGGCCAGTCGATCTGGACGTCGGGTAGACGGCCGAGTCTGAGTCGTATGGGTTGTTTTTTTTTTTGTTTTTAACGACTCCCGAGTTCCGGCTCCCCCTCCCAAAAAATCCCCTCTTTTACTGCTCATGCAAATTATTTACAGTAATGTTGTATAAGAGACCCTAGTTCATAGAATTTGGGTGCTACCATTCAACAGCCTAGTGCATTGAGAAAAATGTGTATCTACATCTGAATTAGGTTCTGCACATCCACAAGATCTTGACTCGGTAAGATTTCCCATGAAACCCTAATCCGAATTGTTGCCCCACCTGAACCCGTTAATGCAGCCAATGGGCAGGGAGTTGGCGGACGATTGGAAGACGTCGATCGGGAAGGCCAGACCTGAAAGAAAGGGTTAAGCAAAAACGAGCAGCATTTATTTATAGGAAAAAGTGTCAAAAAAATAAACATCGTTGTTTTTTTCAATATACTCGATCTACATCGGCAAAGGAAATATTGACATACTTATGGGCTGCTGGTGCAACAATAATTAGGCAGGTGTGCCAGACCAAACAAATTTTTGGCAGCATCAGACATAGGAAAATAAAGTATAACGCCAAAACGAACAGTGAACGATAAAAATACCGAGCAGAATGTTGTTACAGGATTGATTTTTTTCCTACCGGTTGGAAGGATCACATTGTCAAAGGAAGTGGAGACAAAGTTATGGCCTACTACTGCAACCATCGTGTGCCTTGTTTTCCGGATACTGTCGTGCTTTCATATTATATGTTATCAACACCCGCACACGAATTAAAATCAGTCCTCGATCCCTGCCCACCGTATCTACCGTAATCCACTCACTAAGCACACTCGTCCTCGACAGCATTCTCAGCTGCGAGTCGATGTACCGTATCTCCATGTTCATCTCGCGCACGTCCTGGTCGTTCTTGATCATGTACCTGTTGATTAATTATTAATCGATTAATTAACTAATTAGCTAATCAATATTTTAATAATTAGTTTGGAAAAAAACAATAACAAATTGTCCAAAGACAATTCTAATTTTTCGAATTTTTTTCGAAGATGGGCGGGTAACAAATCATCATCAAAGCCTTCTCACAGCCCATATCTGATATCGCTGAAACATCAAGTCACCTACTTTGAATCGCGGCATCACTTACACTAGATATTTCAGATTTTTCAAACATTATCACTTTCGAGTTTTCTTCAGCAGATGTGATCCTCCCCCATTACCATCTACTATGGCAGAAACACCGAATCACTAATCTCGAGTAGATAATATTATTCTTCCATTGACTTTCTACATCACCCATCTGTCGTGTTCACACCGTACTACTCACGAGTGAGCTTCGCCCCCAGTTCCTCCCTCTTGCATTCCCACTATCTCTATCAGTCTGAATTTACCTACCGCATCCTATCGATCTTAATGTCATGAATGAAAACCGTAACCCAGCGTATCCATCATTTTCCAATCTCTCAAAGATACTCACGAGTGGTAATCGCGCAGCTTCGCCCACAGTTCCTCCTCCTGGGCGCTGGTCTGCTCGAGGGCGCGCTTCTCCGCCGACAGCTCCCGGTCGACCTGGAATAATTTTTTTATAAATAGTATTATATATTATATTATTTTTATTTCAACCTGAACCATAGTGGCTTAGATGAGCTAGCAAAACAATGGAGTAAAAAGAGAAGGATAGGCTAAATTTTTTAAAAATTTCTTTTTTACCAGTCGATTACGAGCTTCGCTGTCCGCATTTGCTCATTGTGTGAGGGTCAGAATCGATTTTGCTGTACCCATTTCTAACAAAAAAACACAACGAACTACTCTTATGGCTCATGTGTCGGTGCTAAATTATAATGCGAAAGGTTTGGTGTATTTCCAATTTCTTGAAGTAACTGTAGCTAGCAACATTCACGTTTCATCGCTATTACAAACGCTCAAGATCATGGCTTCAATATTCATATTCCATTAACCACTTTATATAAAAAGAATAACTAAATGAATTGAACGTAGAAAATCGACTCCTAACAACAACCACCCAGTGCGTTCCTGCTACATCATTAGACCATAATCCGAAGAGGTTGGACCATTTTCAATGCCTTGAAAACCGACAACATTCAACAAACACTAAAATCAGCCAACAATATCCCCGTTTCACCTCTACTACAAAACCTCAAGATCATTGCATAGGCAATCTCTCATTGTCGCACAGGTGTCAACATATAATATTTAAATTAAATAAATAAGCAAAATACCTTCTCCTCCTCCAGGATGAGCGCGCGCAGCTCGGCCGTGAGCTCCTGCTCATCTCTCTGCAAAAATAACAATAAAATTATAAAAATTATTTTAAAAAATAACAAAAATCAAGTAAAATTCAATTCTAGCCCATATTTTACTCTATTTCAACCCCAAACCCCCTCAAATTCGCATCAAAATCGCAACTTTTCATCAACACACGCTGGGAACGATTGTCCCCAAATCCAGCAGCCAGCCCCTAAACTGGTGCTTCTTTGTGCAACGTGTAGTATATTCCTAGCTGGCTTGGGGGCGAGAGAGTGTGCGAACGGGAGAGGGTGCAGACGTCGAGAGACATGGTGGCAGACAGAGGGGGCGCTCTTGGGAAGAGATCGTTCGAGTGACCAATCCGAGTGTGTGGACGACGGGAGGGAGCGAGGGGAAAGGGCTCGCAAACCAGATAAAAAAAAACGGGGCGAGCGAGGATAGGGGTTCATTGCTTGGGGGGGGGGGACACCAATCGTGAGAGGCAATCAGAAAATCTAGGTGGATATTCACTGCTTTCTTTTGATAGAAATATATATCCAGTCACGCCCGAGCACCGAGCTAGTGGTTAACAAGAGTTGAATCTGCTCTTACAAGATTGGCACCATTTCCTCTTTTTCAGACAGCCACCCCCACCTAAAACAACCCTATCTGCTCTGGGAATCCGTTGTTTAGCCGTTACTGGTGTCCCTATCTCTCGATCGAATCTGGACGATCACAAGATTCACAACACAGATCGGAATCAAACGGGGGCGAAATAGGCGAATGCCGAAATTAGAATAGCAATATTTAAAAAATGAAAGGAGCCGAACAACATCCTGAAGCGTCAGAGACCACATTTAAGCGCGTGCTGCAACCCGAGACCACCGGGTCCGATTGTGAGATCGATATGACAATAGCAAATCACGTCAGGATTTGCACATTTTTGAACCAGAAAATTACTGTCAATCAACATTCAAGGTAGAAAATAAGTGTACATGATCGATTGCTGCAACCCCAATCGGCCTGCTCGGAGAGATCAGGAACAACAACAATAACATGATTTCTGAAACCTAAGTAGGAGGTGCAACGTTCATGAACCACAATTCAAAAGTAAGAGCGCGCACTGCAACCCATTCCCACCTGGTCACTTCCATCTCCAACGACTCAACACTCAGATCAGCATTAATTGGTGTTTTATAGAAATGCAAAACGGAGGATCATTGTACGTGAACCACAAATGCAAAATATGTGTGTTCGCTGTAACCCTCTCGCACCTGCGATCTCACAGTCTCTCTCTAGTGCGCTTTCGCCTCATGGACACTTCTCTCATATTCTCCTTTTCTCCCCTCTCCCTACTCCCCCCTCATCTTCCTAACTTCTCTCTCTCTTCCCCTCTGTTCCTCCCTCGCCGCCGTGCCAGGTCGTAGTGGGAGGAAGAGGAGCGAAAGAGAGAGACAACAGCACAAATGAGCAGCAGTGTCAGAGAACAAAACGGAAAGGGAAGAGAAAAAAGCATTCACAATGAAAATATGAAAATAACGATGCAACTTAGCGGTCTGGACGCGAAAAGATAATTTTCCTTATAGACTCAAGAATAAGCGAAAAACGAGCAGCCGCGCCATCTCAGGACTAAGTGGCAAGGCTGAAACCCGGATGTATTTGGTTGATCAGCAATTCGAAATTACGATGACCGTGTCAGAGAACACAACGGAGCGATAAGAAAGACGTTTGAAGCAGAGAAAATTATGAAGAAGGCAAAGAAATTGCGCAGCAGTTTAGAAACCATGCAAAGGAAATGCCGTTGTTACTTCAAATAACACTTCCACCTATGATCATCTAAAGGTGGAAATCAGGGCTTTGTGTCAGGGCTAGAGTGTGAAAAACGGAATAATCATTTGCTTCATTCCGCGTTCTCTCACTTTCGTAGAGCGGTTCGCAAATGATTGCGAGCGAAGCAATCATTTGCGAGACTATTTGCAACTATTTGCGTCTCACTCATTCTAGTCTCCTTTGGCAAGAATGAGCCGGTATCATTCGTCGCTCGTCGCAAATGATTGCGAGTTAAATAAACAATCATTTTCGAGACCGCTCTAGGAAAGTGATTGAATGAAGAATGAGTGATTGCGAACGACTCTTCGCAATCATTTGCATAGTTGGCAGAATGTTGTTTTTCAAAGTCTAATACACAATCAATATAGTACACGTATATTAGTTCGACACCAAGGCGAGAACTCAACTCAAGGCACTCAAGAACTCAAGGCGAACACGAGAACGAGAACTGACTCAGGGCTGAAACCTCATTTCTCCTAGGGAGCATCCTGCATGAAACATTATCGCCGTTCAGGTCGTATGCAAATAAGATTCAACCAGAGCGTCAATCAAGGAAAGAAGCGCCAGTGAGATTGATAGACGTAGACGCAATCACGCATCGGAAACAGACTAGACCGCAGGGGAAACAATCATTAATTAAATTCCGATGCTGATGGCAGCAATTAGCGGGGAGATGTAATGCTCGCTAGTGAAATACTGAGGCTGAAACACTGATCCTCAAGGTTGAAATAGCGCACAAATAAATATCAATTGAGTAGTTTTTTTTGACAAAAATTATTGAACAATCGTCGCCGAACATCGCGCATTCTGGATAACCCGCTGCTGAAACCGCAATGATCCCTCCCTACGCAAATTCGCGAACACTGCCCAATTCATTCCCACGGACAGCTCAACACAGTTCCATACAACCTCTCCCTAATTCCCACGATTTTCCCCGTCTCCTTATCTGTGCCTAGCACGTTCGTCCCTCTTCCCTTTTCCAGCCCACCTTGATGTTCACCTGCTAATAAAAGTTGAGATGAAAGTATTACTTCCCCTGATCTCCTACTCTATTTTTTCATCCTTGTATAGCACTTCCTTTCCCAGCCCACCTCACCTACTTTCCACCTTCAAAAGACTATAAAATAGGATGACCGTGATGTTTTTCTCAACAAATATCGGCACAATATCATCGTAAAATCGTACTAAAACGAATATGCTAACGCGATGTGGGGACAAATACTATTTGGACGGTTATCGGTTTATGTGTGCAGTTGAATCACTGATCAGTCCCCCTGCGTGTTTCACGTTTCAACCCTTCTATCCAATCCCATCGGCTGACTAGCGGTGACTAATTCACAATCAGCGCACTAGTTTGTGCCTGATTAGTGATGAGCTGTTATCGCTGGGAATGTTCAAGAATCAAGTTCCCAAGATAAAGTTGTGGTTTCGAACAAGGAAATCAGAATACGATTGATTTGCGAGTCAACGATGGATGAAGCGGTGAATCAGAAACTACCACGACAAAGGAAGTTGAAAAGGAATACTGTGAATTGAATGGCTCAAAGAAATGTAAAAGGCAGCAATTACTAATGGAACTCAATGATGAAAAGAAGTATTAGGAACACGAGATCTCCTGGTAATTAATCGGCATTTATTGTTAAAAATCCCAAAAATTGGTAACAGCTCTTTCGTTCGAGTAAATAAAATCTCACAAACGCCTAACGACCTATTCACAATGACTCGTACCCTAGTACTCGCTAATCCAGACTTGTACAAACAAAAACTCGAAATGTCACAACATTTCAAAGTTCATAACAGAGGTCTTCTGAGAGTTTGCATGAAATGCAGACCCCATCTTTACAAAATGTTCAAAGTGCTCCGATCTCAACCAAATTTTTAGGGTTCATGCATCCATGGACCAAGAATGTTTGGCTAACTTGATTACGCCGTGAACTCATTAATGCCCGAATACCGGCTCCTGAGCGGTCGGATTTTCGAAAAATCATAACTTCCTTCAAAATTGAGATAGAGACTTTTTGAAAAATGGGAAATATTCGTCTCACTGAGCACTATAACCACATTTTTTAGTACAAGTGGATCGAAAAAAATCCATTTGCAACAGCTGAAAAACCGATTTTTAGAACGAAAAATCGCGTTTTTCTCAAAAAAATTTCATTGGTTTCAACGAGATAACTTCAGATTCGAATTCTACGCACTTTTTTACTACGGACCTGAAATTTTCAAAAAAATCGGAGGTGGACTTCATTTTTGTTTTTGGCCCCGAAGGCAAATTTAACGCAGTTTCATCGAAAAAGACTATTTCTTCCTCACGTTTTGTGCGTTATTATTGCGTCCAAAACGTTCGTAAATTGTTTAATAATATTTAGCGATTGTATTTACAGTGTTTTTATGCTATTTAATTGCACATCTTAACTTTTTCACATTTGCAGATACAGTACCGTTCAAAAGTATGGCACCAAATTTCAAATCTTCATAACATTCTTCAAAATTGAGCTAGAGACCTGCGGTTTGGAGCAATCGACAGGTAAACCATAATAGAAAAATACCACATTGTAGATGAGCGGGGTTCCTGGAATCCTCATTCGTCGTACAACTTTTGCCGAGGTGCTGTCGTTAATTATTTTTTGAACCTTGGAGAGTTGTACGTATCGATTCTTATCTTCTTTGGCGGACGTATGACCATTGGCCTACACAATCCACATCATGACCCTGATTTGATTTCGCAGTAGCCAGTGAGCTCCTTTTTCCGACATCTACTGAACTTGCGAATATACGAAATTTCTGTTCCAGTAGAGCTAGAGCTCCAAAATTGATTGAGAGAGCGGATCGGTATTTTTTTTGTTCATGGTCATTGGTCACTTTTGAGACCAATTTGTTCATGGTCATTGGTCACTTTTGAGACATGAACTTTATGTTATCGTGCGTTTGAAATGCTCAGCAAATGAGATGCGCTGGTTAGCGAGCTATTGATTGTCTGCGAGATAGGAAGGAGGAAGGAAGGGGGGAGGAGGACAGTTGATTTACCGCCTCCTCCCGACCTCTTCCTACTCTCTACTCTCTACTCTCTACTCTCTAAGTCTTTTTACGAATATTTATTGACATTTTAATCGATTCCGAATTTTTTTGGACTATAACATCATGTTCATGTCTCAAAAGTGACCAATGACCATGAACAGTCCAAATGGTCCAAAATGGACATGAAAAGAAATGGGCAAATGGGCATCATGTTTGATAAACTTCTCTCAATAGAAGGGTTCCATAGTCACCAAGAAATATTTCTGCATTTCCGATTTTCATTTCAAGCGGAACGTGGCCAGTTGGAAAATACCGATCCGCTCTCTCAATCAGCGGGAGATTTGCTAATTTGGTGAAAAAGCTCTTTTTTCTCTCGAAAATGAAAAAAAGTCAATTTTTGGAACGGAGCATTCGATATAGTTCAAACTTTGCTGAAATGTACCTTATCAGTAACTACTATTGCCAGCCCAATTTTGGAGCTCTAGCTCTACTGGAACAGAAATTTCGTATTTTTTTCGCAAGTTCAGTAGATGTCGGAAAAAGGAGCTCACTGGCTACTGCGAAATCAAATCAGGGTCATGATGTGGATTGTGTAGGCCAATGGTCATACGTCCGGTAAAGAAGATAAGAATCGATACGTACAACTCTCCAAGGTTCAAAAAATAATTAACGACAGCACCTCGGCAAAAGTTGTACGACGAATGAGGATTCCAGGAACCCCGCTCATCTACAATGTGGTATTTTTCTATTATGGTTTACCTGTCGATTGCTCCAAACCGCAGGTCTCTAGCTCAATTTTGAAGAATGTTATGAAGATTTGAAATTTGGTGCCATACTTTTGAACGGTACTGTATCTGCAAATGTGAAAAAGTTAAGATGTGCAATTAAATAGCATAAAAACACTGTAAATACAATCGCTAAATATTATTAAACAATTTACGAACGTTTTGGACGCAATAATAACGCACAAAACGTGAGGAAGAAATAGTCTTTTTCGATGAAACTGCGTTAAATTCGCCTTCGGGGCCAAAAACAAAAATGAAGTCCACCTCCGATTTTTTTGAAAATTTCAGGTCCGTAGTAAAAAAGTGCGTAGAATTCGAATCTGAAGTTATCTCGTTGAAACCAATGAAATTTTTTTGAGAAAAACGCGATTTTTCGTTCTAAAAATCGGTTTTTCAGATGTTGCAAATGGATTTTTTTCGATCCACTTGTACTAAAAAATGTGGTTATAGTGCTCAGTGAGACGAATATTTCCCATCTTTCAAAAAGTCTCTATCTCAATTTTGAAGGAAGTTATGATTTTTCGAAAATCCGACCGCTCAGGAGCCGGTATTCGGGCATTAATGAGTTCACGGCCGAATCAAGTTAGCCAAACATTCTTGGTCCATGGATGCATGAACCCTGAAAATTTGGTTGAGATCGGAGCACTTTGAACATTTTGTAAATGGCCACCTGCGATCTCTCAGAAGACCTCTGATAAAGACTTGCGCGGATATCAATCGGAAAAAAATGATCAGTTAGACTATAGTGACCACCAAATTAGCCTCAGAATGACCTCGGAACGGAGGGAGGGAGACTCACTCCCAAACAAAGGCCCGCCGGGGGCTGACCCGGCCCCTCCTCGCCACTAGACATCTCTCTGCGAGGATGATGACAATATGAGACGAGGGGGAGGAGGGTATGCCCATAGGCAGAGGCAGAGATCAGAGCGAGGCGAAGCCGTGGTTGATCTGGCTCTCTCATTTGCCTACTATCCCTACTATTACTGATCTCTGATCCGACATACAGTTAACTCAAAAAGTAGAGGGACATTCGTTGAATTACCCGACCCCGAGTGGATTGGAATAGAGAGAGACAGGGGCAGACCTTGCCTAATTACCCACTCCCCTCCCTGTTATGGCCACACTTTCTCCCCATAGCACAGTGTTCCCACCGCGAGGCTACAGTAAACTACAGAGTTTACGGCACTAATCCTACCGTAATCCCTACAATCGTTGCGGGAGTCAGCTGGGAGCCGATATGACACGCCACAAATCGCGCACATTTTGCCACAAGGCTGCGTCAGCCTTCGAGAGGGTAACAGCACAGAAATATTCTGTCTGACCAAGAAGGGAGCACGTGGATTTGGGAGACGCAATCCATTACTGAGAAAGAGAACGTATTTCGTCAGACTTTCTAGAGAACAGACGAAATTGAGATACTTAGATCGCTACAAAATAGAAGAATGCGGTCTAGCATGTTCCTAGTGTTCCACGGCCAGGCAACGCAAAAGACCATGCGAAAACGAGACACACCGAGCATTACTAAATAACCAAGTGTAGCCTAGAACATTCCTACTTATCCACGGCCAGGATATATAGAGAACATAAGAAATCTCGATACTCCATACATTACTAAATACATTACTAATATATTACTAAATAACCGAGTGTGGTCTAGAATGCTCCCTTCTTTCCGCAGTTAGACAACACGAGAGAATGCGCTAGAAATAGAGTGCGAGATAGAGTGAAAACATCTAGTGTGGAAAGAGTGTGGTGGCGTTGAAATCGCCACAAGGCACAAACTACTAGAGCAAACAGCCGTGCGCACGCGCATAAGCCCAACGGATCCTTGACTGCTCGAGTAGATTCCGTGACCGTGAGCTCACGATCGTGAAGGTATTTCTCGTCGGCCGCATTGGGTGGCTTCGTAGTGAACACAATGCAAAAAAAATGCGCAAAAAAGCTTGCATGACAGTCGAAATTGTTAAGAGTTGGGCGCGGTTTAGCTCATCAGAACCAGTGTTGAGCGACCCCACCAACTTTGGTGTGTAGCCCCGCGATTGGACCCCCGTACACCCAAACATTAGATGAAAAGTATGGATTTATCACATTTGTACTCCAGGAAATCATCTCTTGTTCCTCCGCAAAACCCGCCGTTGGTGATTCACGCTCAAGACTGATCAGCACCGCAAGGGAAATGCAACTATGATACCAGCATATGCCCCAGATAGAAACAATTATTTTCGAACTCGCAAAAACTCTTTCTCATTGAACTGCCGGGCACCATCCAGCACAAGACCACTACACACACCGGCAAATCGCTGGGTCGAGAAAAAGGCAAAAACGGTAAGTTGTCGCTCTCTATTCTCTCCGTATTCTCGTAGGAGGACGAGAGAGAGAGCGGGTAGAGATGCCAGAGTGCCCCTTCCAGTGGGGTGGGGGAATCAGAGTACAGCCAGAGAGATAGAAAGAACTGTTCCTACGGCAGGAAGGAAGGGAGGATGGGGCAGAGACGCAGAGGGAAGGGCGCATGCACCTACAGCCAGCCAGAGAGTGAGGCAGGCACGAGTAGGAACGAAGTAGAGCGGCAGAGATGCCAGGGTGCGGCCATTTGTTTTTTCTTCTCTTTTTTTCGGTTTCCTTAGATCTCCGTTTTGGGCACCATATATAGATGATAAGAGTCACAGCAAGAACTAACGAAGAAGCATTGACTGCACTTGCTAATGGCATCTTCTAGAGCGATTTAATTGAGTTAATTTGCTTAATTAACTTAATTATTAATAAAAATACCGACCTTGAGCTTCTCAATCTTCGTCCGACACTCCGCGACGTTCACGTTCGAGTAGCGGGCGCTGAAATTTAAATATTTAGAAAAATAGCATCGGCAAAAAAAGAGCACGCCGCGCAAAGACAGATCACCGGGTCGAAAATATTATTTCCATTGTAATTCTCCTACAATAGATGCCCACTTCATTTCCATTCGACCCCTTTGAAAACATGCCCATAAAAATAAATATCTATCCCGTAGTAGCTTGTTTTCCTACCCGGCCATTTCACGATGCGCGCAGTACTCTTGGCAAATCGATTCCGAAAGATTTTGATCGTGAAGGATTGTTTTGTCTCGAAAAAAATCAATGAAATTCATTCAGAGAGGATGAATCGCAAATCATGCGTTCTAGCATTTGTAAAAATCTATGATCAACAAGACCGCCTCGAGCCAAATCAAGCAACGGCCTAGGCCGCCTCAAGGCGATATTGCGTTTCTCCCAACCTTCTTCCTAGCACAGACTGTTTGCTTGTCAATACCGTGAGTATGTACGAGAAATAGAAACCAGAGTGGTGATAATTTAAAAACGTTCCTACGCTAAAGGTCCTTAATGAGCTGGTCCTGGTGCAAGCGGAAACAATACTGGACTTACGGTCGTAGTTAAACTAAAGCCAAGCTTTAGGGTTAAAGCGCAAGTTTTTTTTCAGTTAAGGCTAAGACAAACGCACGTGAGGTCCTTGATGAGCTGGTCGTAGCTCAAGCAGTCGCTCTCCAGCATCTCCAGCTGCTTGCTCATTCCCGTCTGCAGCGAGTCCGCGCACTCCTGAACGGAAGAAGAGGATGAGATTACGGTAGCGATCGATATTCAGGCATACTGTAGCAGTTAGATCAAGCCACAACCATGGCTTATTTGTGCTAACGTTACGCGAAAGTGTTGTGAGTTAAAAAGCTTAAAAATTTCGAATGTGAGCGAGTTCATCTGCGCTTCACAGTCATCTTTATTGCGGAGCGACTCCGAAATGTCTAGTGTCTTCTCTTTGCGTAAGAAAAAAATATCGCATGCCGATCTAGGCTACTCCAGGCCATCAATGATTCTCTCAACACTGTCTACCTGGCTTCTCTATAACTAGTTGTTTTTACTCACTAACTGTCTATCGTACTCAATCAATACCTACCGTACCTTGCACACGGGTGCGTCCATGGGCACGGTGGCGCCGCCGATGAACTCCATCAGGTTGCGCGTGCGACCGTGCTCCTCCGACAGGTCCTGAAGGGAAAAGGCTGATTACGGTAGGCGTAAAATATTGATTTTCTCACAGAAACAAGATTTTTCACACTTCTTCAAGTGCCATCGTTCAATGTTTCAACGTTTTTGTAACAGAGATGTGTTTCCCAAGAATACTCACATTGCTCTTCTCGGTTTCACCGTCGCGCTAAACTATCAATTTTGTGTTTGAAGTCAATAGGAAGAAAGTAACCACAAGAAAGTCATAATTGTCATCGATTGTCTTTGTTTCGCCTTCACATCATGCGGTTTCTGCCCCTATTCATGCTCAATCTTGTTTCACTTCGGTGTTTCGAAAAATTATAACGCATGATTGCAATATTTTATTATTGAAATCAGGTGTTAGAAAAAAAAACATTATTAATTGGCTCACATTGTCGTCCTTGGGCGGCCGCGGCAGGTCCGGATCGGGCGCCGACATCTGTAATGGAAAATATAAATATAAAAATTTAAAGATAGTCGTCTAACCTTCTCCATTTAACATGCTCTCTCGCTTCCCAGACTAGACATGAAGATCTTTTTTTTAGCAATAAATTATATTATCTCTGACCGGGCAGCTTCTAGGTAAAACAGACAACAATACAAGAATGAAAAAAGTTAGCTCAGAAGGATCGAAGGTCCGCCCACTCACTGTATTTCTCCAGGTGATGCAATTTGTGCGCACCATCTCATTCACCCTGGGGGATCGCTGTTTCGCGATACCTACTCCACTTGAATTATGCAACTAGAATCGATGATTTCTACAAATATGTTGGACACTACAAACTCGTATTCACATTCTACTGAATGCCAAAAGCGTCAAGCTATCTAGCTGGAAGCACACTAGCACGTGGGAAATAAAATACGGATGATTACCGACGATTTTCCTCTGGCCTTGAACACTTCTCTAGGCTTTATGGCGTTCACTCCTTTTCCTCTAGTCTTTACAGCTTTCAACCCGTAAATAACTCTATCCGTGGACTGAAACATTCCGGGGGGGGGGGGAATTCTAGGCGAAATACAACATAAGGAGATCGCATTTTGATGCTTTCGGAAACCAATTGTCACAAAGCAATCCACATTTGGATTGTTTTGCTTCGTGTTTCACCAAGCAACCATCACTTGAATCTTTTGGGGCTTGAAATATTCGAATCTTGACGCTGAACCGACCTTTTTCGTGCAGTTGGCGCAGGTGGCGGGCTGCTGGCTGGCGTTGGGCGGCGACTGGCCGCCAGCAGCTGCCTCGGCGTTGAGAGCCGCCGACGAGCCGGACGGCGACGCTGACGACGCGTCACGCATCATCGCCTGGAAATGGGCTAAACTCACGCAAAATAAGACAAATTACGACGATTTGTCAGGAGAAAAACGAACAAATTGGGTGAAAATTAGCTGGAAGTCGGTATTTAGTATATTGAGCATAAATTAAAGTCAAATTGGGGTTAAATAGAGGCAAAAAGAGCAAGAAAGCGCAGCGAGGCAAGGAACTTTCGCGAAGGGGCGCTTGTGAAATCGCGTGACAAACAAGTCGAAAGACGAATTCAGCGGGTATTGAGGGCTAAATCTAACATTTTCGGCGTCACATTGCGATGTACCCACTGGCGCGTCTTAATTCTACCTCAAAACGGGCAAAATGCTGACAATAGTTTCAAAACAGCACCAAGAGCGCTCGCGAAAGTGTTTTGACGCACTCTCTCTGCGCGGCGCGTCAGTTCGCGATAGTCTAACCACCTACCGTACCCGAGGGCTATTTCGTTTTCTGGTCAGTTTTCAATCGAAAATGCGTACCGTTTGCTCCTTTTCTCCGGGAATTGCGATTGCCGATCGATGCATTATCGATTGCCTTTCCTTCCTTCTTCCACTTTCCCGCTGCTGCTCCTCACGAGTGGCTCCGGTCACAAGAATAGGGCATCCGGGGCTGAGTCGACTCTCTCGGTTCCTCGAGTCAGGTGTCTTTTCTTTCGCAGTTGAACGTCGACCCGCGAAATCTCTTCAAGTGACAAGATCCACCCCCCCCCCTTCCTCACCCCCAGTGTGTTGTGTTTGCGTGTCTGGCTGGGGTGATAGTAAACGAGAAAAAGCTGGCGTTTGCTCGGTTCGAAACGCTTCCCCATCCCATCCTCCACACCCTCTGGTTTACCTGTAACCGTCGGTGCCATTCGGTGACACCGGTCACGATACATGTGTTGGAATGACTAACAGATGACTGCAATCAGATGGCACGACGTTGGGCTCAGAGATCCCCATCAGTGTGGAGTGAGCGTTAGGATATATCTCCGGAAACAAAGTTCTTGCAATGGTTCAAATTGCACAGAGCCCTCGAAATTTAGACATATTGATCCCATCCGCGTCATAGCATCTTCCTCCGGAACCGATGAACCTATGCATTTCTCCGATGTCGTATCAAATAGATTCATAGGTCAAACAGATACGAAGCTCAAAAACTACAGTAATCTCAGATTTATTAACAATGAAACAAAGCAATGTGGAAAATCCATGGAATATCTGGACAACCGTACAATATGTGTGGAAACTATTAGCATGGAACGAAATGTTTTCGAAACATTAGTTATTGGAATTTGTAAGGATTGGGAAACTGGCAAGGGGGTTAGTCGAACTCTCTCAATAACGCATGCTCTCTCACCGGTCAGACAGAGCTAGGGAGTGTGGGAAATTGAGAGGACAGGAACAGATTACGGTAAGAGTACGGTAGACCTACGAGGCGAATCGATAGCCTCTCTTGGAGAGGACTTCTTTCAATTGATCCAGGTGCTCGCTCGATTTGGAGGCGTTGGTCTGCAACGAAATAATCGATACTGGATAACTGTTCCTACCGTAATCTACCATACCAGCCTGATTTTGTTTAACCAGCTGACGACCGTAATTTGTTAGTCATTGATCGATATCCTTCGCCTACTTTGACGTAATCATACCGTACCGCTACCATTATCAACAATATCAATCGGTATTCTTCCCCTACCGTACCCCGTCCTACCGTACCAGTGTGAATTCGTTATCGGCCTCCTCGTCCAGTCTATCCTCCGGTTCCTCCTCCACGAGCGAGCAGCGCAGCGCCGGCTTGCCCAGGATCACCGCGGCTGCACAGAGATCAAAGATCAATTATTTAAAGAATAATTTGAAAAGAAATTATAAGGAATTGAGCGACACGAAACCGAGCAACCATTGAGGTATAGCAAAGATAGGAGATGATAGTTTAGTGATGCCACGAAGAATACACTGGTTCAAATACAAAACTTTTCAAAGCGAAAATATAACAGATTATTTCAGAATTTGTGGTGGCTTCGTAATAGATATTTCACCTAAAGACCAAACAAAGCCCATCACAACCGTTAGCAGAGCGTAGAACATGCGGAGGCTAACTCATAAAGGATCAAAGATCAACTTGGCACTCACCGTAGAACTTGTGGTGGGACATCTCGTCGACGAGCATGTACTGCGCGAGGCCCTCGTCGAATACCTGCACTATTTGGGTTTCAGTTGTGGGAGAACTATTCCTGATCCCAAATCCCTTGATTCTTTTTCTGCCATTGTCTATGGAACTAAAAAAAATTATTCCGAGATCAGAATCTCTATCCCAAAACCGCTAATTATTTTGAACCATTGAGTCTCACGAAGACAACAAGGAATATTTCGGTTTCGATTGGTGTCCACATATCCCTACTACTACAACCTATGATTAGTTGTAGCCAGCGTCGCTAACAGAACCAGAATTTTTTTCTAAAATCATCCCTTGCAAATGTGTGTCGATGACATGGCACATTCCGTTTTCAACAAATCGAGATATATCTATCTGTCTACCTGTTGCAGTGAACAAAGCGAGATAATCAAAGAAGGAAAGATTGAACATTTGATTTCGGAAGCTCCGTATCACCTCAATCAATTGTAAGCTTCGAGTTTCCCATACTACCGTACCCCTAATCCACCGTAATCCCTCAATCTACCGTAACCCTCACCTTGACACTCGCGTCCGCTTCCCACTCCTTGTTCCAGTTGGTGACCATCTGCTCGAGCAGATCGAGGTTGATCGAGGGAAGGGTGGGCCGCATCAGACGGGTTGAGACCTCCTTCACACGGTACATTCTGGAATGGAGGGGGATACGGTGGAATCTCGATGGATAAGCGAGAATATGGGACTAACGGAACTGCATATCGGATTAAGGGAACTGTAAGGGCGGTTACGATAATATCGATCGATACGCTACGGCAGCACGGAATGAATATGTCCGTGGTGGAATAATATTGTTATAAAGGACATTTTCCCGACGTAATATATACAATATATTTTTGCGAATACGAATCACACTTGAAACTGGAAACTAACACATTCTATAAATTTGGCAATCCTAGTGTTGGAGCGCATTGCGGGCACATAAAACGATATATTGCGAATAGATCACACGAGAAGCTCGGATACGAGGGTTAACAGACGATAACATTAGACTGATGGCAAGGTATGTCCAATGCCCATAGCGGATTAAGTATTCCTAAACACAGACACACTATGCGCGAAATTAGGACGGAGCAATGTGACTGAGGGGAGATAATCAAAAATATCAAGTGAATACGGTTTCTACGAAAGTAAGATCAGCGGCTTTCATCACAGATACGCGAAAACTCTGGGTGAGTGAAGAATTAAGATAAGACAATTACACGAGTATTGAACGGCGAGAGATTCCACAACAAATACGCATCACGCGAAACACGGATCGAGTGGGTTCGTAACTGCCTGCTCTCTTGTGTGATAACGGATCTGGTTCCTCACTCTCGCGAGCAAAAACAGTAGGGAAAGATAGATAGATGCGTCTAACTCTCTCCATTTCGCACACTATCTCGGTCTCTCTGACCGGCGAGAGATCATGCAGAATGGAGAGCGCGCAGCTCAGGCGCTAAGCGGATTGAGGCAATCACTCTGATAGCGGGCGCATTAGAGGGACAGGGAGGAAAAGTGAGGAATGAAAAACGTTCTCGCGAGAATTTTCCCCCATCACCACGACATTAAATGTCAGAATCGCAATAAAAACATCAGAAACATTCCTTTCTTGAATTTTTTCCGAAACAAAAGCTAATCAGCACGCTGCCTAACCCACCTTATCCTAATCGTTCGAATCGCCAGTTTCTGAGGGCTTTTCGATAGCACTGAAATCAGACAAGAACGTTGTAAATGTGAACAATTCCAGCAACTGCACAAGAGATTTTATCCCAGGAGGTAGATCACAGGCTCACAAACGTTGCAAAGCGAGAGCTGAATAGGCGGCGGCGAAAGTGAGCTTACGAGCTAGGCGCTTTGCCGTTTCGGCGCTCCCCTTTCTTCTTCCCCGCTCCCCTCTTGTCATTCATAGTGGTCTCTGTGTGTGTGTCGGTGTGTCCGGATTTCTCGGCTCGCTCTCAGCTGGTCAGAGTGTGATGTCGTGGGAAACGGAGTGGGATTCTTATCAACCGTGGATCACTACGCATTTTTACGTGATGAGTCACCAGGGGAAAATGGCTGTACTCTCGGGAGCTCTAGTAGTTAGCCGGATGGAAAAGAATGGAGTTCGAATCCCACTTCATCACCAAACATGCAGAGGTAGAACACGGGATGTGGCAATTGTTTGCGTGGTCCCGTACTCAATAGAATCACGTATCTCCCCGGAATGCGCAATGAAATCACTGGACAAGCTAGGATTCCATAAATCTCCGAGATGATTCGTGCGCAATCGTATGGCTTTCTGACGACGAAACACAGCATTGCACAACACAAACAAAACGAGAAGACGAGAAGATGGCAAAGGGGGGGGATGGAGGGGAAGAAATCTCCAAACTGTGTGTGGCTCCGTGGCTGCGCGTGCCATAGGAACGGAGACAATAGAGCCGCGAGACGGAAATATCCGGTAGGTCAGAGGGAAACGAAGGAACTAGTGGGGACCAAACGTGCAAATAGGTAACTGGGAAGTATTTAGAGGCAGGGATGACTCATTATACGGCTACTAGCAAAACAATGCCCCTTTTTCTGTTTTTTGGTCAATGCAACAACCGCTCTGGATGCGAATGGAGGGAATATTCGATGAGCCCAAATCAATACCCCCGCAAGTAGGAGGAAGCTCGCGAGGAATCGCGATCGAGAATGAATGAATAGATGGTAGCCGACGCGCGCTCCCACAACGTACAATGGGTACAGCACATATGAATCAGAGAGTGTGTAGCAACAAGAAAGCCACGATTCATCTCGCTCGCCTCCCCTCTCTCTGAGTGATCGGAGGCGAAATAGTGTGCTGAGTGAGGAGAGCAGCAGAAAGCGAAAGGAAGAAGTCCGCTTTTTGCACTGCGCGCGGGAAAATTAGAGTGAACTGAGATGAACCGAGAGAGAGAGAGAAAGGAGACGGAAGGTGTTCAAACAACGATTGATGTTTTGACACGGGTGAGTATCTAGCGACATGGCCATAAAGAGAGATGAAAGGGGTGATAAGCGACAAGGGAGTGGTGTACGGCACTTGGCTAACACATGCGGCACTAAGGTAGCTGTCGCAACAATCAAAGACGAGCAATAACACGGAAAATTATGTAAATAATCTATAATAAATCGAATAATCATTATTTTCGGATTAATGCAAAAATATCAATTGAAAGTACCGTAACCTTTTTCACTCCTACCACGACAAGTCCCTGAAAATTACGGTAGAAATGTAAATTCGACCGATAATATCAAGTTGAGACACAAATTCAATTTGGTTTTTTACTTGATTTGCGCCCATATTTTTCTTGATGTTTTCTTTTCATATGCATCTTAAGTAGGGATGGCTAAACGGAAAACGGAATAATGCAATCCGCCTCCTCTCATTTCATTCATTCCGTAATGGAGAGTGGTCTCCTCATTTTCTATGCGGAACGAATAATCATTCCAGAATTTCTGGAATGATCATTCTTCCGAAATCGCTGAGCGAGGCGCGGTGTGAATCTTTTAAATGAATCTTTCGTTGTTTCGCATAGGTTTCAGCGATTTCACATAAATTTCAGAATTCTGTAATGATTCAGAAAAAATGAATAGGAGAGACGCCGATTACAGAATAAATGAATTGGAAGAATGAGAGGGAAAATCAATTCATCATTCCGTTATAAATTCTGTTTAGCCATCCCTAATCTTAAGGGTCCTCCAATGAGCACCCAGTCGAGCGGCCCGCCGCCCGCGCGACAGTTCAGGGGCAAATTGCTCAGCAAGCTGTACGGAGGAGTGAGTGAACTTTCTGGCTCGTCTTTTTGAGAAAATAGTCGCAAGCGAATCTGTGCGATATTCCAGGTGGCGTCCAATCCACCGAGTGACTCGACCGGCTCGGCCCCAGCTACTCCCTCGCCCATCCCCGCACTACCCCACGGTCATGACAATCGAGATGTGAACCCGCAGCCGGAGAAGACGGCAGAACCGCAGGTGCGTTTTTCACACTGAAAATTAGCCAAACGCGCATGACTCGACAATAATACGTTTTCAAAATACACAGTATTTGGCTTTTTCTTTTTTTAATAATGTATTTATTCCGAAGCAATATTTGCAAATTGATCAACATCGAAGACCTTGCAGGCATCGGTCAATGCACCCGAGGTGGTGTCATCTCCAATCACCAGCCCTTCTGCAGTCTCTCAGCTATTCGCCACGAGCGGAAACGCCTCATCTACCAAGGAGACTGAGGTGGGCTCGCATGATAGATCTCCCTTATGCTGCGAACAGCGTCAACATCTAGACCATTATTCTGTGAGAACAATCGTCTAGACGATCGCATTATCAATGAAAATATGTTAACGTGGAGTAAATAGCCAATTCATTGCTTGCAGTCTCCTCATCCGCTGCCCCCGTCTCCTTCCCCTTCACCTCCAGCTCCTTCTCATCAGCCGGCAGCCTCCCACCATCACACGCGCAAGGCGCCCGTGCAGCCACCGAAGAGCAAGCTGCTGCGACAAGTGCTCGAGAAGACACTGGAGAAGGTAATTGAGCCAGCGATGAAACGGCAATTGACGAGGGCCTAAATTGTTCTTCACAATTTGCCAATTTGGAAGCGACAGCGATGAAACACTAATAGCCTGGAATATGGTACCTTTAGAATTGACCAAGATCTCCCGAAGGGCATGCCACATTGTTAGGTCAATTTGAACAAATTTAATGAAAAAATATTCTGAAAAGTTCTTCAAAGCCTACTCTATTTTTTTCATTATTTGTGCATTTGACCCCTGAATTGACCCCTGCTGCAGGCATCGATCGATCCGCCCGTGGCTTCTCCTCCTCCTCCTCCTCCTGCAGTGACGACGCTCGCGCGCAAGTTCCCGGGCGAAGATTTCTGGGAGAAGCTGGACCGGGAAAGGAAGGAGAGGGAGGCGCAGCAGGTTTGTAATTAGTTCTGCGATGAAACACGTTTTTCGCAGGCTCGCAAAGTACCATGTTTCTAAAAAGATTGCTTTAGTTTTGCTATATTCCTGCAATGAACCACGTTTTTCGCAGGCTCGCGATATACCATGTTTCAAGAAAGACAGCTGAAGTTTTGCTATAAATCTTCAATGAATCAGATTTTTCTCAGGCTCGCGACGCGCAGACGACTCCCGTCGTTGCCGCCCCTGCCCTCGCTCAGGCGACTTTCGGTCAGACGACATCGCTCGAAGACGACAAGAAGGAACCGGAGGCAGTGCAGCAGGTGATTCAATGCATTTTTTACTTGGGGATGGTTCTCAGCCCCCGAGGTAGGATCCTCGATTTTGACACCGAGTTTGAAGCCTATACCCCCCCCCCCCGTTTTCGGAAACAAAATCCGCGATTTCCGAGAGTCCGAGAATGGCACCCATCATTGACTCGGCAATATCACCAAACGTCTTGCAGGCTGGCGAGGCGCAGAATCTTACCGTCATTCCCTCCCCTGCCCTCACTCAGACGACTTTCGGTCTGGCGTCGTCGCTCGAAGACAACCATGAGGCAGTGCAGCAGGTTTGTGTAAGGTGAAAATGGCACCAAAAATTTGAGAAACTCGTGGGTTCTGTCACTTTTCTGACGTATAATGAGGGAGTGAGGCTTAATCTCAATCGTGATGGAATTGATTCCGGAATTCCAATAAGACGCACAAAGCATTTTGTCTGCTCTGTTTGCGAGAGAGTATTCCAAGAATGCCATAAATCTCAATCATTATTTTAAATCATCCCGATTCAGATCACCCCGAGCGCGCCCGTGGCTGCCCAAGAGCCCGCCCAGCCATCGCCCACGCAGTCCGCTCCCCCGGCTGCGGCAGCACCACAGGCGCCCGCCCGCAAGCCGTTCCCTGTCGTCTCCTGGGAGCGACTGGACGCGGAAAGGAAGGCCAGGGAGGCGCAGCAGGTTGGATTCGATGTATTCTATCAGCATTTGAAACCTGATTCCTGCAGGTTCGCGAGGAGCAGAAGGGACCGACGACGGCAGAGCAGCAGGTTGGCCGCACTATTTGCAAGACATGTGCTTCCAAAATACATCTTTCTCGGATCACTGATTGAAAATAGTTGCCTTAGATCCTTTCCTTATGTCAAAAATTTCGTGATCAACAATGATTCAAACCTGACGAGTGAAAGGAAGTGACTTGCCGTTTCAACCCGCACCATTCAGGCCGCACCCGAGCGCCAGAGCGAGTACGGCAAGTTCCCGGCCGAAGTGGCCAAGGCGCTGGCAGGGCCACGCGAATTCGTGCCGTCCTCCTTCGTCTTCACCCCTCCTCCGCCCGCGCCGCCACCCACTCCCGTGTCCCAGGTTCGATTTTATTTGTGTATTTTGCGCTTCTTTAGACTCGAATATATTGAAATGCATATATAAAACAGTGCAATTATACCATTCTCGTGCCTTTTCTGTGGCTGATGATCAGTGATCGAAAATCGTGCCGAATGGCGTTTGCCGCCGGGCACCTAGCCCTATTATAGGGCACATTTTCGAGCACCTAGCCCTAAATATCCAATAAAAATTCCACTGTTCGGTCAATTTTGCAAGTATTTGACATACTTTTCGAACACTGGACAATGTAGAAAAACCCCAAACACACTTCAGATCTCGCCGGCCAGTACTCCGATGGAATTCATCCCATCGACCGAGTTCGTGCTCCCTCCGCCCACCCACGATGCGTACTGCTCGGAGGAGGAGTTTGTGGTAGGTACCAGATATATTAGTGCTTAAAATATTTATTTAAAGTTGTAAAGGAGTTGTTCTGCGTTGCACGCGCCATAGCTGATGTAAAAAAGTTGTGGTGGAGACTAGTTGCGAAACCCGGTTGATTCAGGCTTCACTCGGCGCCCACAGCGAGTTCCTCCTGCCGTGCAACGCGTTCGCGCCTGCGTCCTACCACTCGGAGGCCGAGCTGCAGGTTGGAAGCATTAGATACCGTACTCGAAAAATCATACTCCTTAATAAAGGAGAGTTGTCTCCCTGGGTATGCACGTTTGTCCCCTATTGCGAAAGTCACGTAGGAACGAAATCGGATGGTCTAAAATATCCTAATTTCATCATGCTTATTTGCTGTGTCAGTGTGCGATCGACTGTTTTGTATTTCTGTTTATCTCGATGGTATTCATCGGGATAGTGATGTTATCGTGCCTATCAATATCATGTTTCGCTGGTGTTTCATTTGCAGTCATACATTTTCGTAACTACCCGGCCGGTAATCAGACCACTATATGACGCGGTTCGCTTTAGGTTCAACAAGGGTCTGGAACAGGTAAAAAATCGACATCGCTGAAAAATTGCCCCTAGGGGTAGTTTTTGATTCTAAGAACGCCTATGGATTCAGTTTTTCGATATGAACCCTCCTAACGCCTTTATTGACCGCGCCATCTTGGCCCAAAATTTCGTTTTTCGACAATATTTCCTTAAAAATGCATCAAAATGGCTTGAATTCTCGCGATCTATAGCAGAATTTTGAGCTTTTTCGATTGGGCATATTGCCGTATCATGGGATTTTTTCAGTCACTAGATAAAAAAAATTATTCTTTTCAATTTAAGAAGTAATCGCTGGCACTTTGCCAGATGAAAGAGCATGTTTTTCTGATCATTTTGGTGTATTAGATGAAGGGGTTTGAGGTGCCAAAACCAGTTTCCCATCTGTTTTAGTGAGACACACTCGCGATGGGCGCGCGTAGGGACCATGTGGTGCGCGCGTGGGAAACAACGAAGACGCTACGACTACTACGCAAAGTAGCGGGTTCGAATCCCGCCATCTGCAGACGTCTTTTGCTGATTTTTCGCATTGATGTAACACTCTTCCTGATTGGAATATATCATTTTGAAGTCCTTTTTTCAATTATTGTCTTTTTAAACTTTTTTCCCGCGTCAGGCTGATTTGTAGATAATTTACTTTGCACCCTGTGGCAATGCTTGCGAAACATTATCTTCAGGCTTGCCAATGGGGATACAGAGAACGCTTGCTTTTTATAACTGCTCATAACTAAGAAAAAAATCATTCTAAGTTCATTCTTAAGATGGGACAGTGTCTTAGTGACCAGTCAAATGTCCATGTTCCTTCTCGATCTACTTTATCTACCGTTCCTCAAGTGGTTTCTCCTCCGACATTCGATCCGAGAATATTGGCGATAATCGTACCCTCTCTCGAGAACTATGATTCCAATCGAGAATCACCACAAGCATTCTGCCGTCGGATTGAAGTACAATTGCGAATTTGTGGAGAAGACGTCGCTCAATCGAAGGAGATTATCGTGAGCAAGCTAACTGATTCCGATCGAATCAAAGTAGAAAAAATTCCCGAATCTGTTCGGATTGGAAATGACACACCCCTTCATTTTTTCCATGATGCATTATGCCGTGCTCTTATATCGAAGAAAGAGAGCATGCTTGCCTACAATGACATGCTGACTGTGAACCAAAGCACGTCAAATGTCGATCAGTATGCTTCCAAGATCCGTTATCTTTATGAACGGGCTTACCCTGGAATTGGCGATGAAGAATGTGAAGATACCCTTATGTCTGTATTCATGAAAGGAGTCAACACTTCAATTGCACATAGGCTGGAAAGTCTACGACAATTTCCTGAATCATTTAATGAAATTGTAACGGTTGCCAGAAGAATAGAGATGATTGAGAGGGAGAGAAGAGATGAGGAGGATGAAGAGGATGAGCTTATTGTTGGCGTAAATGCGATCTCGATGGCTTCAGTAATCAAGAAGAGGGATGATCGAACAAGAAATCGTGCAGGAAAATTCACTTCAGAAGAATCAAGTGAGTTTTAGAGTAATGGCCATACATAAATGTTTTACCATTTAGTTTCAAACTCTACTACATGTTACTTCTCCACAACTCGAACAAAGTTTAAAATAGCTGAGGGATATCTATTGGAGTGCGAAGGAGAGCTTACGAAGTGAGTTTCTTTGGAAATAATTTGGAAAGCGCTCTAAATTTATATTTTTGAATATATTTCAGACTAAGCGCAGTGAACGCGCAAGTGCAACTTTACGGAGCGGAAGACGTATTAGATTTACTTATTCTGAGAGGGTCTGGAGAAGAAATCGACTGGATGAATAAATCCGAAGTATGTTTCTAAAGATTTGATTTACAATTAGCCACAATATTTTTTCTTAGGCGTTCCAAATGAAAGAGAATCACATCTGTAAATTGCACCTCGAGAAACTTCTTCTGAACTGGAAAACTGATTACGTCTTCAATAAGAAAAATAAACGAAAAGAGGCCACATGTTCATTGCCAAATGTGAGTATTTAAGCATCTTACAAGTTAATTGAAAATTTTAATGAATGGAATGCAGATTGTGCACCAGACAGGCATCCGTCCCATTGCTAATAGACGCCTTAAAAAAGAAGAAGCATTGCGACTAATGGAAAATACTGAAATTCTGTGCCACGTCGGAACAGGTGCTTTAGATTTTTAGAATATGCATTTATTTAAAAAAAATATAGCGATATGTACTACACACTTCAAAGCCATCGACGAGAACCGCTTTTCCGATATTTTATTTGAAGATAAGGTAAATCTAATGGACAATTTGAGATATTGATAAAAAAAAGTTTAGTATGATCACATTCCAATGGCAGTGGATGTAAGATCTCCTAGATCTGGTTCGATCGAGTCTAGGGGATCATCGTTTGAAGTGAACAATGACGCTTCTTGCAAGGAAGATGAGGTTTTTTTGTTGTTTTTAAACATGTTTGAAATGTTTTAATTAATTAAGCTGAAAAAGAAAGTTCAAGAAATAACGCATGCATTTGGACTGAATCGAATTGCATCAGATTTGGAATGGGATAAACTAAAGGATTCTGTGCAAGAAAAGAAGGTTTCTTAATTTATACAGATTAAGTATTCGAAATAAATATTCATGATCAATTCAGATCAATTCAATGGTTCATCTTATTGATGGAGTCTGTGTTGTGGCGGCCGGAAGTAGTTGGATGGACTTCAGAAGCCGTTGCGTGAACAAGGTTAGTGAACATGGAACATACATGAATCACATTGATTTTACTGGTAAAACTTGTTTGAAATCCAGATGATTCCACCGGCACAAGATAACAGAGTTGAAGAAATAATGTCAACCATCTCCAGTTCTCTAGAAGATTGCCCGATGAGAACTGTTCGAAATAGAATTTTGTCTCTAGTGACTGGTGTTTTCAGTGAGCGTGAAGTATGTGGACACATTTGATTAAGCTGTTAAACATGAAATTCAGATCATTCATTATACCGGATGTACGTCCTACGATATCCGTCAATCAAAATTATCCGCGAAGGGAGGATTCGCAGATTTGAAAGTGCCGTTTCACCGTATCCGAATAAATCGACCGGTTCTCAAAGAATTCGTCGCTTTTATAGCGTTGTGAGATAGAATCAGTTTTTTCCTAATAGAATAATTTGTTTTACAGACCGGAAATTACAATCTACATGCCCAGTGCAGGCAAGAAATACATGTTGGAAACTGGTGAATCAGTTGAACTTGCCAAAGTTGTTCGCGTCTTTTCTTACCGCGAGATTCACCGAAGGTATCTTCGGCATATTGAGGTAGCTATCTTTTCAGTTTTTACACCTACAAATGAGAGAATTTAAGGAAAAAGCAGCACGCTCATTAAATTCTGAGGAGCAAGTCAACAATTTTGTGAAGGAGAATACTATTGGATTCACAACTGCTCACAAATTAATGGAGGTCAGAGCTATCTGATTGAAGAGAATTTAATATTTTCCGAACTAGATTCTCGCTCCGTCTCGCCGGAAGCGATTACAGTGTGTTGATAATCATCAAGCTGATTCTATGGAGGTATTTTTTTACAATTTCACATTTGTAATTAATTATTAAATTATGCTAGGCGTTTGAATATTTGAACCAATTCGCCAACGAACTGGCGGCAATGGAAAAAATCGATAATTCCACTCGATCCGACCTACTCAGACGATCGAGAGTCTCCAGCAACTTTATCTCTTGTGAGTTGAAAAAAAATGATCAATAGGAAAATTTTCTTCGACATTCTAGATGAACAGAGAGTCCACATGGAAAAAGAATCATCCACAGTCAATCACTGTATTAGATATCTTCTATCTGATCGACAGAATAAAGAATTCGCCTCTCCTTGTCATCTCGGTCCACGACCACATACTCACGATTCAGTGTGCAAGGAATGCCTCGAGGTTTTATTTCCTGCATTATTGGCTGTATTATTATTCTTATTTTAAGTGTGCCGATATTTTCGATATCTTTCTAGAAATTCTAGAAAAGCTTTACGTGGAGTCTCAGAAAAATAAGGAACCTGAAAGGTTAGCTAACTCGCTGTTCCACATGATACCTTTATAATTCAGCATTCGAATTCATCGAATGATTGAGCAAATGAAAATAAGCAAAGATGATGTGAAGGTGTACAGAAAGCACCAGATAAGATCATTTGCTAGTGAAATGAATAGAAAAGAAATTCTGGATAATCTCAAACCGAGGGAGGCACTAATCGTCCTAGACTTCGCACTGAAAATTCTTCCTACTACTTCTGTGTTAGTTTGAACTCTAAGTTCCAATTTGTTAGAATAACACATTCTAGTGAAGTCCAATCCCAATGGTATGCCAAAGCTGGTATAGCCTACCACATGGGATATTGCGTAGCCAACTTCGATGAGGAACTCTACGCACATGCCTTTGGGCATTCGGCCGATGATCTGTCCCCATTGTATAATATTCCAGTATCTTCTTCCAGGACTTCATTTCCACTTCAGCAATTACAGAAGATATTCTGAAGCAATTGAAGGACAACGGAGTAGAGAGAGTCTATGTGAGATCGGATAATGCGGGTAAATAAAATTGCCGATTATGCATGTGCTAATTTTTTATGTAAATAGGAAATTATCACAATGCCGCATATCTCTCTTCTCTCTACTATTTCGCCGAGTCTATTGGTGTACGAGTTATTGCTTATGTATTTAGTGAAGCTCAGAGTGGAAAGGTTTGTTTGGAAAAGTTTCCATATTGTTGTATTTGGTCGAAACTTAATGTAAAAATGTAGTGGATTATTACTCCAGGGTGATGCAGATCGAGAAATAAGTCATTCAAAACGAAAGATGAGAGAACATGTAGATGGTAAAGGCAATATCCGCAACGCGGCGGATGTCGTTGGTGCTGTGACATCTGGCACTTTACTGAAGGTGGAGTGAGTATGCATTCATCTTTCATGCATAAATAATTTAGGCGACATCGGTTCACGAGATAATAGTGAAATCAAAAGGCGAAAAAGAAAAGAAAATCTTCGTTTCCCGGAATTGCATCTTTTGGCTCCTTTGAGTTTGAGGTGAGTTTTTTTTTATTGATCATTCTTCATTATTGAAATTTGTAACATGACAAACAGTAATTCATAGGAATCCGGAATAAGAGCGAGAAAGTTCGATCAAATCGGAAAAGGCGTTTTGTTTGAAAGAAAGAAGATCATCAAAAATGAGTACAGCTATTCTTTGGGAAAGCAAGGCGGATACCTCTCGAAATCGAATGGATTCTGGAAGAAATTAAATTGTGGAGAGGACAAGAAAGTGACTAATCAAGAAATGACAGAAGAGGATTCGACTGAGCATCAAAAAGAAGGCATTTTCTTCTGCACAGATCGCCTTTGCACTGCACAATTTCTCGAGATAGAAGGATTGATGGAGCATCAATTCAGAGGAGTTCATAGAAGAAGGAAAAATTCGGAATCCACTGTTGATACAGGTTATTATCTTATGCTCATTGATAGAATAGTTTTGCATTGGACCTGATTGTAGTTGTCGTTAAAACAGAGAAGCAATTTAAGCTGTCCGATTATTCGCTGATGCCGTGCAGACTGATACAGCAGCTGCACAGTCTGTGAAATCTGACTCACTTGTTTCATTCGCACCCAATATGCTTGGTCTGCCGGAACAAGGATGGGGAATGCAGAAACCGGAAAAAGCGCGTGCAATGAAAGAAGAAATGAGAGATACGATTACTGAGTACTTTCATGAACGAAGAAATGATGATAGAAGAGCAGTGGCAAGGGAAATCGCTATTTCTGTCAGAGACATGAAAAAAACGAATGGGCATTATCGATTTGACCTGATTGATTGCCCTAAGGAGAGTCAGTGTCAATCGTTAATCTCTTCCCTTCTTCGTGAAAAAGCATCTAACAGCTCAGCAAAGAAAACAAGTCGTAAGAGAAGAGCAAATGACGAAAATGAGGTTTGTGAATATCGCATGCATCTTGATGAAATTATTTTTCAGAGCAGCGAAGATGATTCTCTTCAATTGAAAAATAAACGGGGGAGAAAATCTGTGAAAAAAGAAGGAGAAGAGAAGGCTTCGTCGGTATGATCAATCCGGTATAAGTGTACTATAGTTCTTCTTTTAGGAGAAGAGTAAACACAATCAATCTGTGGAGAAAAAAAATATTGCTCACAAAAGAAAAGACTAGAATTTGTGAGGATGATGAATATGCGGAAATGATGGAAATAATCGAAGATTATGCTGATGATATTTTCACTGATTGAATTGTCACTGATTGGAAAATATTCAACTTGGAAATCGTTTGATAAAATCGTTCGAATATTAATGGGAGGATATTGAACGAGTATTACGCGGAATATTCAGTAAATCACTTCAACAATCCATAGGCAACAAATATAAATGTTGCAAAATTAGCAAACGACATTTGCAATAATATATTCCAATCAGGAAGAGTGTTACATCAATGCGAAAAATCAGCAAAAGACGTCTGCAGATGGCGGGATTCGAACCCGCTACATTTGCGTAGTAGTCGTAGCGTCTTCGTTGTTTCTCACGCGCGCACCGCATGGTCCCTACGCGCGCCCATCGCGAGTGTGTCTCACTAAAACAGATGGGAAACTGGTTTTGGGACCTCAAACCCCTTCATCTAATACACCAAAATGATCAGAAAAACATGCTCTTTCATCTGGCAAAGTGCCAGCGATTACTTCTTAAATTGAAAAGAATAATTTTTTTTATCTAGTGACTGAAAAAATCCCATGATACGGCAATATGCCCAATCGAAAAAGCTCAAAATTCTGCTATAGATCGCGAGAATTCAAGCCATTTTGATGCATTTTTAAGGAAATATTGTCGAAAAACGAAATTTTGGGCCAAGATGGCGCGGTCAATAAAGGCGTTAGGAGGGTTCATATCGAAAAACTGAATCCATAGGCGTTCTTAGAATCAAAAACTACCCCTAGGGGCAATTTTTCAGCGATGTCGATTTTTTACCTGTTCCAGACCCCTGTGGAGCCTTGTTGAACCTTACGCGAACGGCCTCATATATTTGATGGAATCTGTCATCAGGCCACAATATATTCACTTTTAAATCGGTTTTTAAGCCATTAGAACTCTGATTTATGTTTCTGACCACAATATATTCGTGGTTCCCGGTAGGTAATGAAAATGTATGTTTGCAGTCCCTCTACCACGCTGAGGCGGCGCACGGCGACTACGCGCCCGTGTGGGACGACACCCACGAGCAGGAGATGGCGGCGGAGGTGCATGCTCTGGTTTTATTTTCTCAGTGGGATCCCAGGCAATTTCTCATTGAGGAGTGAGGTAGTTTTCCATTGAGAATTTCCCTGGGAAACCACTGAGAAGGGGAGAGACCCTGGGATCTCACTGGGAGAATAGCCTGGGAAACCAGTGAGAAAGTGATGTTCTAATGTGATGAAACGCGAGCAGTGTTATTTTCAAAACCCTTTATCAACGTGTGCATTATATATGTACAACAATTAGACGGATACAAAATCGATTATTGGTGATAGATTAAGTCACGCTTGACGATATTTCTTGTGTGAGGTTTATCTTGCCCTGACGACGATCATAGAATGAAAAGTTGATCATAAGGAATAACAGTTAGAACAGTTTACCTGAAATATGCCAATTACTACAAGTGAGTACACAAACCTTTGGAAATCGTAATTCCCTTCGATATATACAGCTTACAATTATATATTCGACATTATATTATAGATACTTTGACGATCTGAAAATAATCACTTATTTCAAGTGCCAACCGGCGAAATACACGGTGGAATCGAGACTAGAACTGTACAATGAATCGCGGGCAATGTAGGACTACCGATTAGTCAACAATTACATATGAAAATCGTGATGAATACGGCTCAAACGTAGGAGTAGCTCAAAAACGAAATTCTCAAATTCTTGCGCTGAAGGTGCGCAGAAATTGGGACGCGAAAGCGCGTACTTTTATCTGGGAAACCATTGAGAATTTGTCTGGGAACCCAGTGAGAAGAAATGGGCTCTCTTTCCCCTCTCCCTCACCCTGGGAAACCAGTGAGAATGGCTGACCACGCCCACTTTCCCTGGGATCCCACTGAGAAAAAAAAACCAGAGTGGGAGGTGAAGCCACGCCCACTTGTTTTTGACGGAGGAAGTGCTTGGCTTTTGATGGCTTGGAGACTTGGAGGATACACTCGTTGAGCTTGTTGGCGGCAGTGGTGAGGGCAGGAGGGGCGGGGCCTGGAGACATCAGGAAAAGGCAATCGGAAATGACCTAAAATTCGAAAACATGTTTACACGAGGCATGTTTCTATGATTCAAAAAAAAACATTCCCGGGTTTCGACTGTTTAATCACTTTTCTTCAGGTTTTTCTTAGCAATCTCCGGTTTTTGAATATTTACCTACAATAACTTTTCATCCTAACTTTTCCATGCTTGTTTTGCAGGCGGCACTCGACGAGCAGATGCAGTACGGTACCGGCTGGTCCCACCACGCTGGCACCGTGGACCACCCGGACCCGGACCCGTATGGTGCCGGCGACTGGGGCATGATGGAGGCAGTGGGCGCGCCGTGCGTCGACGATCGCGCCTTTCCGGTGGGTATTTTGTTGTTGTTGTTTTTAAATTTTTAAAGTGAAAATTACAAGTTGTTGTTGAAAATCACTAGGCGGGTTGGCGCACCATGGTGAAGTCTTATTTGGAATGGACTGCTTGCGACTAATTCATCACCGAGACTGGAGATAAACAATAAATAAATCTATTGTTTGTTCGAGTCTCCTTTTTGAATGTTGGGCAGGTCCCCAACGATACGTTGGTCCAATCCGGGTGCCTAAACCGCACAATTTGAGCATTTCTAATAATCCGATGAAATCGACTGTGAAATTGATGCTTCCAATTTCGTCTTAACGGTGATTGACTCTGTCCTTGCAGCAGTACTCGCCCGTTGCCGACTCGGACGCGGGGGGCGCGTACAGCCCGGGCGGTCTGTGGGTGCCGCCGGTCGGCTCGCAGCAGCTGCAGCAGACCCGACCCCGCCCCTCGCGCAGCCTCATCCATATGGTCGGCGGCGAGGTCAGGGCAGTGGAAGAGGCAGGAGGAGAGCAGAAGGAAGGAGGAAGAGGTGAGTGTGGAGCACGAAGGTTGCGGGTGGAGGAAGGAACATGGTTGGATACTTTTGGAAGTATTTTTTCTGTATGATTACGCTAGTCGTAGCCGAACAGGCCCAAGAAGAGATACTACCAAAATTCATAGTGATTCATAGTGGGCTAAAGATAAAGCATTCTAAAAATAATATTTTCCCCTAGAATGCTGTTGTAGTGGACGTTTTTGATCAATGTTATTCAGCCGAGGCTGCAGCCGCTGCAGCACCTACAGCAGCACCCGAGGAGGAGGAAGGAAGAGAGGAGGAAATTGGTAAGTGGATGTGTCTAGGGGGATTACGGTTGCGCGGGTATGTGAACCCCTGAAGCAAGATCGGTGTCGTGATGCTATCGGGTTGGTGCGAAAGTTCCTGCGGGTTTTTACATTCTGACATAATGGATTGTGTCCGCCTTCGTTTTATTCTAAATTGCTTCATCTTTTAAATATAGTATGAGTATCTGAATACTCTTTCCAGCGCCCACTAGATTAAGGCAAAATAAGATGAAAATCAGATACAGTGTTGTGCCAAAGTTGACGCAGCAGGTAAAAGTGCGGTCATTCTTAGAGGCCTGTGTTCAACGGAGAGTGATGATTGGCCTGTAACTCTTTCACCACAGACAAGCACAATCGCTAAGCATGACTTTAGACATGAAACACTAAGTAAACAGCAAAAGACTAAGTAGACATAGGTATCCAATCTCGAAAATGACAGATTTCAAAATCATCGAATTCAGTTTATGTCGATTTGTGCTCGTTTTACTTGACTCAGCATTCTCTACCAGTATGCCATTTTAAGCTCGTACTTTATTTATCTCACCATATTATTTTGAGAATTATTCATTCTTCTATTTATGAGTGAGAATTTTTCGAAAGTTTGGTTCGAGATCGGACGGTCGAAAAGTAGGTGTTCAGCAACCTGCCGTTCTATACCGCTCTTGGAAGTCCAATCTAGCGTGACTATTCGAACCGCCTATCCTTGCCCTATCACTGATATATCGGGCAGATTTTATAGAAAGGCTTCCTTGATGCAGTAGCCGGTTGATTCAGTCACTAAAATTCGATTTTTTTATCAATGGCCTCGATCTCATAGACATAAAAATTAATTTCTCCACCGCAATTCGATCTTGTGTTAATGCAACTGTACTGTTGTATGGCACAGACATCCAGCTATTGTATACTATGGTAGATGTTATGATACGCAAAGCCATCGAGGGTAGAATTGCAAAATAAAAACCCGCAGGAACTTTCGCACCAACCTAATAATTTACGCTCGCATGCACCTTCTTTTACTCTTATTTTTTGAAACTTTTGAATATAAAAATAATGAAATAAACGAATTCAGTGATCATCGACCACTCGCGCGAGACGCCTATTATACACGGCAGTTCGGACGAGGAGGACGAAGATGAGGGATACTGCGCGTCTGCAGCAACTGCAGCCCGTCCGACCGGTGCTGTACAGCAGCAGCTGCTGCAGCAGGTATGGTAGCGCTTGTAGTAATCGCAGTTTTTGACTAGCAAATCTCGCGTTTCAATGACTGGCAAATCTCGCGTTTGATAGTCATGTTGCCGTTCGATGCTCATGGCAGTGCTCCGTGAATTTCGATTTTGAAACGAAAATATATCATTCACAGAGCCCGCCCGCGGCAGTGGTGCCGTTCCCGACGGAGCCGCCGCCGGAGCTGCTGCAGCATCTGGCTGCAGCGCAGCCGCCGCGCCCGCCCACGCCGCTGCTGCGCGCCCCGCCCACCTTCGGCGGCGTCGCGGTCGCGTCGCGTTCGAACTCAGCGCTGAGCGGACGCGGTAGCCCGCCCGCCACCTCCGGCACCACCACGCAGCCCATCGCCCTCCCTACTGCCCAGCAGCAGCAGCCGCAGCTGCAGAAGGTGAGGGAGTGGGGTACGGTAGTGGGGGAGGCTCGAACTATTATTGTTTTTTTTTTGTAAAATCCAGCCAAAACCACCACCTCGAAGATTAAACCGGATTAGATATATGAATTAACGTCGGTACTAGTTGGGGCTAAAACGGGCGTGATTTTACGGGGTAATTCCTTTGCGAAAATTGCACATCGCCTTGTATTATATTAATACTATTCCTATTGTATCATATTATTCGTCAGGATCACCAGCTCGGCTCCTTCAAAAAGAAGTTTTGAGAAGGTGGTTTTGAGATCGCAAAGTAATCGAACCCCTTGGCAGGACCACCAGCTCGGCTCTCCTCCCCCGCCCGATCCGATGCAATCGTCGCTGGCGCATCTGTTCGCGCCCGGCTGGAAAAGGGAGGCCGAGCGCACGGCCCTCATCGTGCCCGTCGTGCAGTGTGTGAGTGCGACGAATACAAATTGAGTGCGCCACGGTGGTGCAGTGTATGCATTAGTAATTGGCGGGGTATGATGGAGAAGGGAGGTGTGCTATCATGCTCGTGTTGCATTGGTGAAAGTGCCTAATTTATAATTGTGTTTAACGGAGAAATGTCATCTATTAGAGTTCTGAAATTGAGTCCTTTGGATATCTGAAACGTGCAACACAGATATCCCTGCATCTAATTTTTCCTCAATTTTGTTCATTTTAATGCGTATGTTTTGGCCGTTCGAGTTTTGAATTTATCAAAATACATCTTTGCAGCCGGTGCGACCTTTCCAGCGTGTGCTGCACGCGTCGTGGTCGTCCACGCCGCCCTCCACGCCCACGACCAGCAAGAAGAACCTGCTGAACGCTCCCATCAAGAACAGTGAGTTTTACGGTAGAGGACTGCGGTAGGAAGGGGGGGGGGTGGTACAGAAGAAGTAGTGTGCTGTAGGCGAGGCGGGTTTGGGTAATGAGGCTAAGAATAGTGCATGATATTAATCGTACATAGTATTTCGCGCTTATGGAGCAAACCAGGACCGAGAATACCCTGTGAGGGCTGTGCACGGCCACTTTTCGTTCAAGTCTCGTATCTATCTTGAATGGTTTGAACATTTTTGTATCGTTTATTATCACGGGTTTCCTGTAAGAGTGCAGGAATGCTTGCTACAAAAAAACATTTTTGTCACCGAACTTTTTGATATTTGGTACATAGGTACCCTAAGGGGTAAGAATAAGAAAAATTTAGGTCATTTGGTAAAATTTGCATAATTATCGATTTTTTCTTTAAATGGTCATAACTCCGTCAGTTTTTGAGCTACAGCGCCCAGTTTTTGCACATGGCTTTTTTTTTATGTTTTCTACATAATCTTTCTCTATACCCATTGTCCCGGATGACTAGTTTCGTTGATAAACATGGATATGTGACAAAAAAGTGACAAAAGCGAGTGTTTCTCGAAAATTTCGCATAATACCCATTATCGGGAATATGAAAAACGGATTCTACGCCCCAGATTACGTAAACCCCAATTTTTTGTTTTTCATTCCACTTGGATGTAAAGGCTGCACTGTCGCGCCACTCAATAGCGCCCCAAGCGAGCAATTCCACAATTCCCAATTTTTCTCAAAAATGGGTCATTCTAGTGAAAAAAGGTATAAAATGTAAATTGTGCAGCTTTTTAAGAGCTACTCGTTGCTTTTTTAAACTTCTTTTAACGACAACTTTGAGCTGAGTTATGCCCATTTTTCGAAAAAAAACGTATTTTTTGACTATGTCCGAGAACCGTACGACAGTGCAGCCTTTACATCCAAGTGGAATGAAAAACAAAAAATTGGGTAATACGTAATGGGGGGCGTACAATCCATTTTTCATATTCCCGATAATGGGTATTATGCGAAATTTTCGAGAAAAACTCGCTTTTGCCACTTTTTTGTCACATATCCAAGTGTAGCAACGAAACTAGTCATCCGGGACAATGGGTATAGCGAAAGATTATGTAGAAAACATAAAAATGAAGCCGTGTGCAAAAACTGGGCGCTGTAGCTCAAAAACTGACGGAGTTATGACCATTTAAAGAAAAAATCGATAATTATGCAAATTTTGCCAAATGACCAAAATTTTTCGGCACTTCTTCGGTTTTTGGCCCAGCCTTTTCTCGCAGGGTATTCCCTCCCTACCATTTTCATTCCCCACCCCCTCCGCATTCGAAGCGGTTGTTGATTGGGCCAAAAAACGAAGAAGTTCCAATTTTTCTTATTCTTACCCCTAAGGGTACGTATGTACCAAATATAAAAAAAATCGGAGACAAAAATGTTTTTTTGTAGCAAAGAGGGGCAGTTTTCCTACACTTTTACAGGAAACCCGTGTTATAATATAATGTTACTTCATAGTTATGCAGCAAGCCTGTAACCGGAAGTCACTGGAATAGGCAATTTTTCTCTGATCCTTTTTTTTAGTGACAAAAAGGCCGACAATTATTGGAATTGTGCTGTGTTCCGAAGCTATACTGTGATTCTGGAGCGGGAATTCTAGTTTTAGATTCATTCCTTGCAGTGCCACCGCCGAAGTCGCACGCGCAGCGCATGGAGGAGGAGAGAAAGAAGGAGAACGAGCGAATGTATGATCGGTAGGTCGCTTTTATTTAAATAATTTATAATATAACAGTGGTCGAAAAGTCATGTCAACTGGATTTTGCCGTCGGGCACCTAGGCCTATATTTTCGGATGTTTTCGGGCACATAGACCTACAAATGACCAAAAAATGCTTGCACACTCTCATCTCTTTCTTTAAAATTATAAAGAAAAATTAAAACTTAAACGTTTCGGGCACCTAGACGAAAATTTTGCCCGACTTCGTCGGGCACCTCATGTTGATGTTGACATACTTTTCAACCACTGTAATATAATTAAACATTTGAGAATATTGAATTTTTTGAAATAACTTGACAAATTTCAGCTTCGTTCGTCGCCTCGCGCTCGAGCGCCGCACTACGGATGGCCAGGTAAAATATTCATGCAATTTCCACGTCTCAAATGCCCTCGCCTTTTGTGCTAAATTGTAAATGTTAGCTTGTATACGGTCGCAGAAGCACAATTTCATCGCTCAATTGCAGATCGAGACGCTGTCCCGACTGGAGGAGCGCGATCGACTGCTGACCCGAAGAGAGATTACGGTGGAGGCACTCAAGAAGGCGGTTGCGGAGGCTCCGAGAACGTAAGTGTATGGGTACGGTAGTCTGATGCTGGGTTACGGTAGTATTGATTGATGTTGGGGATATTGAGTAGTAGTTGAGGCAGTAGGAGTCCGACTCACATGGAAAGAGGTTGTGAATATTTGGAGTATCGATTAATTTTTGGTGGAAATGAATAGCTGAAGGCTGTTGAGACGAGTCATGATCTAACCATCAAATTGACCTGTTGACTAGTGATATTATCATCGTTAGAAAGAAAGATATTATCTAGCTATGGCATCTATAGCTATGGGCACTAGACGTAACCGGAATGTGATGGGTTTGTTTTGGCCGATGGTTTGAGAACATGAGGATATTAGTGGCCTTGTGCAGCAGCCATGATGAGTACTAGCTGTAGCGGGGATGCGGCGGGTTCGAAAAAAAAAAGATTTTTGATAATATATTTGTAAAAAAATATTTAAACAATTATTCCAAATTGCAGTCGCTCGCTCTCGCACAGCGGCTCGTGGCGCATGCTCGAGGGCGACTCGGCCTCCAAGTCGAAGTGGTACAAACAGGAGGAAGGTCGGTTAATTAAATTAATTATGCTAATTAAAATTAATTATGTTTCATAATTAATTATTGTACGGTTCACATACGGGCTTGTAAATGGGGGCAGGGTTTAATGGTAAATTAGTCCTTATAATTACTACTTTTAGCCGCAAGTATGGCGAGGTTACGGCGCGCTGTTACCTTGTTCGATTGCGAGGGTGGGTGGAATTCATTGTTTGCTAAGCGGTTGTAAACTTCGATTCAAAAGGAGGGAAGCAATACTATGATTTTATGAATGGGTAAACTACTGGAAGCTAGCCAATAGGAATACAGACAGCACGAAAAGTTATGCGCTGGGACACACAGAACTGCCAACTCGAACAATAATCTTTTTTTTTGGCCCTGGCACATGTATCTATCAAATTGACCCTGATTACGTGGTAACGTCGAAACGTAGAGCTGCCATGTGATAATTGTGGTCCAGTGAACTGATCTTTGATCTTTGCAGAGCGCTGCGACATCCTCGACGACTTGGACGTTACTGGACATCAGTGAGTATTGATTTATTGCGGCCTACCGTAATCTTACCATACCCCGCTTAGGACCGATTCGCTGTACACGAACGACTCGCTGACGTCGGAGCCGAAGGAGCGCGAGCTCGACGTGGATAGGTACAGTAGGGTGGGGAGAGGAAGGGAGTACGGTAGCACCAGGGAATACTGTATTCAGTGCGCAGTTAGCTTCCTATGGGCCCCATCACACCATTGCCGTGCTGTAATTGTGTTGAGCTGTTGCATAGCATCGGGATGTTTGCTAATGGAAACGACGGATTATCGGTACTGATGATCGGGGTTACATTGGTGTGTGATAGTCTGAAAGATTGGGGGAATGCCAATGAAGAGTTGGTAAACCTGTAATATATTTTTGATGCATTATATTTGAGTGGTTTCTGCTCTTTTCACGTAATTGTTGAAATGAAGTACGAATGTGAACATGCGATTCTGCTGGATTGGTGCCGCAAGGCGGGCACATACGTTCCCAGACGCAAGCGAACGCATTAATAGTTGTAGTCCTTGCATATTAGAAATACGCTCTATTCGATCAATTCGAAGCTCTTGATTAGGGGCAAATAAAGTAAATTGTAATATTTTTATTTCCTCATTAATGTAATTAATTATGCAGATCGCATCTGTCGTGGCAGCGCGGCTTCGTCATTCGCGCCTTCCTGCTTCCGGACACGAACACTTATGAGGTTTGTTTATTAATTATTTATTTATTTATTCATTTATATTTCATTTTTTTGACATATTTTGTGACATCAGAGCCAGGAGGTTCGCCAGATGCTAATGATTTTACACTTTGATATTTTGGGCAGGCGGATTGGGGATGTACCATTAGTTCATGTTTTCTTTGGAGTGAGCTACTATAGTAAATGATAGAGATGGGATGATAAAATCCGTATGCCTTTCTCTACTATTTCTCACTGGCTTTTTTGTTCCTTTGAAAAAAGTGAGGTATCACGTAGAGTGAGTCAACGAGTAATGCCCTCCCCACATTTCAGTTCGAAGTGTTCACGCTGGCGGGCCGCGTCTACCTGCGAACGGCGCAGTCGGAGGATCTGAGCACGCTCAGGGTCAAGTTCGCCCTTCTGCCCGATGGAACGGCCATTGTGAGTGCAATTTGTTAGAAGAATCATGAGGAGTAAACAGCATAAACATGCCCTGAAATCAGGAGAAACCAGCATAGAAATGTTGTGAAATGAGGGATATCAGCGTGGACTAGGATGGGAATTTGCGCTTGTTCATTGCGAACGTGATGCTTGTCAGCCGCTAAAATATGCTCAACGTGATCCAATAATAAGCAAAGTCGATAATTATTTTCAACGCCCTTGGTGAAGTAATTGCGTGCAATAATAACATGACGTGAGCTTGAAACGCCAAGTCAACAGCATCCACAGTATGTTACCGCGCGCAAAAGAAGTTAACATGACATGAATTTTCAGAAAAACGAGCTAGAAATGATCAGTACCGGGCAAAAAATAGCCGAAATGAGGAAAGGATTATGCAAAAATCTAGCGAAAAATGCGGCAAAAGCATTCGTTCAGGATGAGATTCGAACTCACGCGGGGAAACCCCATTGGATTAGCAGTCCAACGCCTTAACCACTCGGCCACCTGAACACATGGGAGCGTGTGCCCTACTCCAGTATGTAGTCCCGCGCTTTCTCTTTCTCTCGCCCTCTCGTCCCTTCCAACGCTCCCTCGCCTTCTTCTCTCCCAATCTTTTCCCTCTCGACATGCAAGGGAAGAATAGGCGGAGGATGGAAAAGCAAACTGGGTAGGAACCTTTCGAAAGAAGGCTCCTCATCATTTTTAGCTGTGAATGAGCCCTGATTAACACGCAAAAAGCCCAACATGCCCAAGAAATGTGTAAGAATGTACATGAACTAGTCTATCCCTAGATTTTTCGCTGTTCTCATGAGCGTTTCCCTTATTGATATCACCAAAGCACATGATATAAGAATCTTTCCAACAAAATGTTTCACTGCAGTTGCTTTCTTGTTGAAATACTACAGGACGATTTGAGTTTCACCTCCTCGATAACTCTAACAAATTTGATGGACATTAATTCGAGTAGCATGTTTCTTTCCATCCCAAAACGAATAGCGCATAATTAAGCAGCATTAATATTGCCGCAATTGTGATACTGGTGTGATAGCAGTGTCCAATCCGAGCGGGAATATTGCACACTCACGAGCGCTTTTTTTCAGGGACTAGCCCTTTGATCAACTCGAATGCGCAATTCGTCCCATTATTGCTTACTCACCTCAGGTGCGCAAGTCGTCGTACTGCTCGTCCGGCCTCTTCTCGCTCAACCTGCGCATCGGCAAGCTGCTCAAGATCAAGTGAGTGGAGAACGATGGCTTGCTGTTATCAGAGGTCAAATACCGCTCCCGAAAGGACCTATGCATGCCACGTTCTTAGCCCAATTTGAACAAAAATTAGAGAAATGCATGCCGCCATTCCACGAAATCAGTGTAGATTATCCTCCTCACGCCCAAAAATTTGAAAAATTCGGAAAAGCACGCCACATTTTGAGTATTATGAAAGTATTTGACCCCTGGCTGTTATCACACGCCACATTTATCACTATAACGAACTAGCGTAGCATTTCAAGTGATGATTTGAGTTTCGGCGACGAATAGGGTAGATTGAGCGTAACTTTTATTGGTCTCATTGCACATTGAAATAAATAAATGTTCTGTTCGAGCTGGTAGGATTAAGGGCTAGGTCGACTACCGTAACCCCCGAGATCAATTATCAATCGTTCCAGCAGCACCGCCATCGTCGGCTACCGCCATCCGGGCTCCACACGCGACTGGATCATGTGGTGAGCGGAGAGGGCGATTATCGATTGGTTACGGTAGTTAAGATGCCGTAGTGATTTGCTGTCAAGGATGCTTAGCGTTTCGCTGATGCGATAGATGGATTGGGAGCAGGGTTTTGTTGATTTTTTGTTTGGATGCAATGAAGAAGAGGTCTTTCGATTGGTTAGCTACATGAATCCCTTTGAGAGCATTGATTATCGATCGATTTTGCAGGTCCGACGACATCGGTCTGATCATGGCCACCGATGTAACGGTGAGGTTTTACTCATTTTTTAAACCGTTTATTTAATTTTGACCTTTGATCTGTGAAAATTCCCAAGTGCTGAAATCTACCTATTTACCGGCATCCCAGACTTCTTGAAAGGACGACAGAGTGCCTGGAATATAGATAGGGTTGATCTCTGATCTCTAATCTTCGATCTCAGGTGAGCAAGTACGACACGGACATCCGTCGCACGCTGCCGCTCATGGTCCCGCTGCGCGTCGTGTCGGTGAGTGGGTGCGGGTTACGGTAGTGTGCGGATACTGTGCGATTGAGTACGGTATCGGCAGAACTCGTTAACATATTACGGTAGTATAGAGTACGCCAGGGCGTAAGGCGACTGTATAGTGCAACAGTGAAGCTGGCATGGTTTCCGACGTGGTATAATTTATGTTTCATGGGCGTATCAAGGCGTAAGGGGAAAGCGGAGTTTGTTGGTTATCGCATTCCAAATAGGGTTGGCTAAACGATGCGATGGATGCGATGCCGCATGCGAGAGAGGTCAACATGCGGCATCGCATGTTTGGGAAGAGGGGAAAGAGGTCGCGAAGCTCCGCCCCCTTTGTCTTGCCTCTCTCTGCTCCTTCTAACCCGTCTTGACTAGAATGCGCGCGTTATACAAGTGCGGGTGGGGATGCCCCCCTCTTCCCAAACATGCGATGCCGCATGTTTATTCGATGCCGCATCCCCTCTCCCTCCCCTTCCTTCAAACATGCGATGCCGCATGTTGACCTGGCCTCGCATGCGATGCCGCATCCATCGAATTGCCAACCCTAATTCCAAACTGGATAAAATACAACTTTTTTTGCTGCTTTGGTCACATCGCGTAACTGTACGGCAGCTTCTCGGGCGTTCAACCTACCGTAGTCCTGTTTACTACAATCCTTCAGAGACCATCCTCCCATTGCAGATCAAGATGCAGGCGGAGCACTCGTCGTCGCGCGACCGTCGCATCGACCCGCGCGCCTGGGAGATCCACCAGATCGGAGAGATGTCCGAGGAGAGCGACCTGGTACGGTTGAGTTACGGTAGTCGGCTTTGTGCCCGGATTACAGTAAATGAAGAGCACTGTAACGAACAGTCACCTCATCCGAAACGTAGCCGGTTGGTGTTTCAGATATTGATAGGGTAGCCAAGGAAAGTCGGTTATTGTTTATTTATGGGATGTGGAGCGAACAAAAATGTTTGATTTTCGAGTGGCATTACGTTCAAAAATAACTAAAATTTAGAATTGTTATGTGGTGTTAATCTCTGATCTTTGATCTCTGCTCAGGAGTCGCTGCACGACACGGCATGGCCGCGACTGGCGCAGCGCATCGACGACCTGAAGTGGATCGAGATGGATGGAAACAAGGTACGGTAGGATCGAAGGGTTATGGTAGCATGGATAGGTTACGGTAGCATACATGAAAAAGCTAGTGGAAAACTACCTGGAATTTGAAAACATAGCCCGCTTTTAAGGTTTTCGTTGACAAGGCATGTTACCTACGATTCGCAAACATACCCCGCTTTCATAGAATTAGTCGGTTTCCAAGGTCTTTTTCATAAACATACCCCGCTTTCGTAGGATTTTGTCACATAACTTTTTCATGTATGTACGGTAGCCGGGGTGCAGGAATTCGGTAGCATGGATATGATTGATCTTTGACGATTGCGGTTTCAAGGGTTCATTAGGTGCAATTGGAAGCAAATCGCTTGTTTTCAAAAGTGAAGGGATCTAACAAATAAATAGTAAAGAATGGCTAGGTAATTACTGCAAGAAATGTTATGAGATTGCTAAGAGTGCTTTATTGCCAGTTGTCCGTTCTGTTTGGGATGTGTAATCGATGAAGCGAGAAAGTTGTTGGCTCAAATCGTTAATGAAGTTGGAGATGGCGAATGAGGCTGTAATTGTAAAAATAGACAAATATTTCCGGTTAGTTGCGCTGGTATTTGTAAACGGGAGTTTTTACCAGCCGAGTTTTCGCTTCACACGCGCTCCTAAACAAGTACGTTTGCGCAAACTTTGATCACCGGAAGAAGCAGGCCTCATAAAAATTAATTAAAAATTTCTTTAAATAATTATAATAATACTCTCAGATCTACCTCCGCTCGCCCTCCTTCCCGGATCGTCGCATTCACTGCCGCGTCGATCAATGGATGCGCACGGACAAGGACGAGAAGAGCAGGATCTACAGGGAGAGAAGAAAGTTCACGGTACGGTAGTACGGTAGTTCAGGAATCTGAATGGTGCTGACTACCGTATCTGTAAATAATCGATTGATTTCGATTTATACCGGGGGATGACGAAATTGTTGATTACGGTATCATAGTGTCTCAAATTATCGATTTATTGATCGCCTTTTGCAGGCGGTGATCGTGCCGTACCAGCCGCACCTGACGACGCGCCAGGACGAGTGGCAGTGCCTGCTGCTCGCGCCCATCACTCTCGTCGCGGAGGAGACGGAAAGTGAGTGGGGGGTACGGTAGGATACGGTAGTTAGCGATTGGAAAATGGTAGTGAAGAGGCGGAAATGGAGTAGGGTTACGTTAGATTTGGGGGGGGCACGGTAGGCTACGGAAGTATAAGATATTTATTGATTTGTGGCGCGGGGGAGGTGTACGGTAGGTTACGGTAGTTATTGATCTTGGTGCAAGGAAACCCTTGTCAGAAAAAAATTATGGCAGCTAGAGAGGAGTTTCATTTTGCTAGTATAAACAAATTAACAGAGTAAAGTCAGTGGCAACGTGAAATGTCGGTGTGAAAAAAAGTAAACGGCACCTAGTGTATTGTACTCCCATAATACCGTACTCGTTTCAGATCGCATCTTCAACTACCACCCGCTGAACAAAGTGCTCGACGCTCGCAAGCAGAGCCTCCCGGAGGGCTGGGATCCGGAGGCAAGCCCCGCCCCCTACCCCGTGATCTCCCTCGACCTAGATAGTCGCTAGATGGAGCCATTATCCATTGATAATTCCTTGATTCCGTACCCCTTTCATTACCGTATTACGGAGTCCTTATCGATTCTTGACCCGTAATTACCGTACCCACTCTTGATTACGGTATTGCCTTACTACTGGTTTAAATGTAATGTAGTTATCATTGTTCTTTTGTTTCCGTAGAAGTTGTTTCTGGTTCTGTTTTTTAAACATGATTTTTTGAAGTTTTATCTGAAGACATGAATAAATGTTGTAAAGTCGAGTTGTGAGGTTGGTGCTTCAATTAGAAGATGCGTCCATACGAGACTTGGCGATATTCCTAGCTTTGTCGATCTGAAATGAGGAGTACGATAGGTTGAATGCTTAGTTGTCGATACCGTATCGTGATTACGGTATCGCGGTATCGATAACTGACTTTCTGCTGCTCCGTCAGATTATCGTCATCGGCGAGCTCTTTGCGGGCCTCTCGGAACTCGGCGAACAGCTCCTTCTGTTCCTCGTAGGAGTCAGCAGCTCGACGGGGACGGTAGGCGGAGCAAGGAGTGAACTGAATTTCATCCGAATTGGAAAAGGGGAATGAACTGAATGCGCGGTATACATTCAGCATTGCTTTCCGGATTTGGGTACACTGACTGATTATGTGAACTTATATGCGAGTTGTCTTATCTAGCCGAAGACTGGTGTCCGAGTGACTGGATGTTCACCAACATACAGTTGATTTTTCCCCAGCAAGTGAGTGTTGAGTTTCACGTGTTGCACATGAGGAACGAGAACGGGCATGCACAATTGTACCTGGCCTCCTGGGATAAAAAAATAATTAAGCTAAAGTTGCCAACCGTGCTTGCAAGTAGAGCGAGAACGAGGAAGATTGCGGCAAGCTTCATGATTTGAGAAAGAGAAGGGGATGAATAAGAAGGAAGAAAGAGCTGGGCGGTTTATGGTCGATTATTCGCTTCTGAATGGTGCTTGTCCGACTCTTCTGATCTGCGCTAAAATGATAAAATCCGGTTCTGATTCTGATTCAATGAATGGTGCTTGGAGCCGATATGGAATGCTTCCTCGTCAAAGATACAGTACAAGAGGGATACATGATTTATCAACAATATTGCAATCATTTTTTTAAAATTAATTTCGAAATTCGAAGTTCATCCGGCCATGGCGAGTCGCTCCTCGGCAAGGGCGCGTGCTTTGATCGTCTGAAATGAATCGAGTTCGGTTGAGTTTCGGTGCAGCACGAGCTTTTGGCGAGTAATAAATTTAATGCGAGATCAAATATCGAAGTTTGCAAATGATGAACAATCACCAAACCTTCTGCTCAAAGCTCAGCGCCGGCTCAGCCGCGCTGATCTCGCCATACGCCTTGCGGAACTCGGCGAACAGCTCGGTCTGCTGGGCATTACCCGCTGACTGGGCGATGACGAGCTGGAACAGAACCTCATCTGTCTATATTTTCGAATACAATCTGATATCAAGCTGTTGGCTAATGCGCACGAAATAAATCTAGAGCATTGAGTGGGCTTTTTTGAACAGCGCTCTCTGCTGGGCATCGCCCGCGGACTGCGCAATGACTGGAAAGGAACAACAGGTTCGAAATGATGTTTATATTTGCACTATCAGTTCTTCCCTCGAATGAAATGCACCGAAGACACGAATCTATGAACAATGATCCTTCATTACACTGCGTCACAAAGTCAAAATCAAGAATCGACGCGAGATATGTTTCACCGCGCCCGTTTATGCTCTAGTGCGCATTCTCCTCAATCTTGAACTGCTAGGTGGTGAAAAAACAATAAATTCTATCAATCTCACCGAAAACAGCGCCACAATCAGGCAGATGATGAAGTGAAATCGCATCGTGGAAAGTTGAGCGTAACTATCTAAACCGTTCGAGTTGGCCACTTTAAATTCGTTTGATAACGATCTACTCGTTCGTTTAGATGGGATAGAATTGTTTTCACACCTCTTTCTCGCTGTTCTGACCAGCAAGAAAGCATGCGATGCGAAGAGGGACATCCTTGAACCCGCTTGCTGACTCAGGTGTGCTACTTTCACCTACCTTGAGTGTCGAGTCAACATTGGAAATGGATCTGCCGTTCTTATTATGTCGGTATTCTAGCTCTTCACTCGGATTATTTCGTTTTATAATTTTTGAGTATGTGCGCCAATCTCTGCTTGCTTCATCCCATGACATGTCACACAAAGTTCAAAGATCAAAGATAATACTTCATCGGATTTCTATAGAAAAGGCACGTCTGGGCATCGGGGGGCAATGAAAGTAACAACTCGATGATTCAACAGTTTGGTCAAATAATGGAAAAATGCTAAAAGTGAAGAAGTCGGCTTTTGGGCAATGATCAATATCCTATTTACAAGGCACGCTCAGTGGGTCGTTGGGAGGTAGATCAACGGGTGGTGTGGTTTGCGGTGTGCGGAGTGTGGTGTGCCGTTTGCGAAACGTCGCCTGTTGATTGTGTGCGTGTCAAAGATTAGGGAAACCCGATAGAGGGAAGGAACAAATAGTGCGTGCGGTGATAGGGCGTGTGGTGACCGGTGTAAATTCAATTTTGCAAGTCAGCTAGAAGCGCTAAAGATTGGGGAATTATGAAGGAAAATGATGGCAAGGAATGGGACTCTAGATCTATAGGAGGTGGGAGAGATCAGGGACCAAATATCAAAGATCAGATATTCTAAAGATCAAAGATCAATCTTCGTCCTCGTCCTCGGGTTCCTTCACTCGATTTTCGTAGTCTTTCCTCAACTCTTGATAGGACAATCGCTCACAGACGATTGTGGAGCAGATTAGGAGGGCGACCTGGAGAAGAAATATGACTTCCTTGCTTTCCGTACCCTTTCAATTTTGCACAAATCTAATGATCAAATGTTGAGAGGCCCATAGTTTACATGCATTCCCTGCGCGGTTTTATCTGCATGAAATCTCGTTGTTTTTCTACTGACATGATCATAATCGAGATTATTCTGCGGCGATCAAATGTGTTTTTGGATGTTTTCGCACAGGCACAATCGAAATCATGCGCATCTATCTCCAACAATAATGGTGTCTACAAGGAAAGTTTTCATCGGGTTTCATTCCCTAATTTGGGGAACAGTGACTATGCTCAAATGTGTAGACGCACGCAATTAGGATGTTTTACCGACTATCGCAACCCCTAACAGAAAGAATACATCATTGGATCAAGATCAAAGATCAGATATTCTAAAGATCAAAGATCAATCGTCGTCTTCGGGTTCACTCTATTCTGTAACCCAGTACAGTAACCCGAAGAGGTTCGGTGGAGCGGGGTTAAAAATCGTACTTGTAACAAGAAGTTGAACGCAAGCCAGAAGTACCACAGCTTTTCCGAGTATCGAAACCGAGCGAGCGGAGAGCAACCGGCCATCATTTCCTGAATTTTAATTATTTGAAATACTATAAATTTCCAGGTTTATTCGCTGGCTTTTACATACGAGCAATGTTTGCTCATTATCGGAAACTGTCAGAGTGAAGAATCCGAATCCGTCTTTTCATTCTGCTTGCACTCTCTGGCCTGTGAGAGAGCACGCGGACTGAAGAGACGAATTCTTCATCCTGGCATTATGCTGGCCCAACGCATGATCCGATTATCGCTGATAACATCATTCATAAACCAACATCACTCGTCGCACTCATAAATTTGCCGCTAATCGGATTGAGGAATCATGAATAGGTCAGCATCGAAATTCAGAGAAACTTGTTTGATTTTTTTTGCGATCCTCGATGATCAGAGGTTCTGATTACTCACTCGTGTGTATCTGTGTTATCACATCATCTAAGGCAGAAACACATTTCAATGGCACTTGTCTAACCAATCGCAATACAATTTTTTGTGACTCGGACGGCCGCTGGGTTCCTCACAATCTCTCAGAACGACCTCATCTGGTGCCAGAGCAGATCAATACCCGACTAACCTCCGTCGGATACGTCTTGAAGATGCACTTGGGGTCCTTGTCGTCCCACGTCTCGATCAGGGATGAGTGGATCTGCAATGGATTTTGTTGTAATTCAACGACCGAGACGAGGTTCAGTAATGAACTAGAATGAACAAAAATATTGAGCAATCGTGAAGCATAATCTTTTTTTCAGTACACGTCTGCATATTTTCAATCGAATAGTGACACATTCAAGTTGATCTTTGAACTCTGACCTTTGCTCGGATGCTCAGCGTGAACATGAGTACGACGAATTGCGTGGCGATAAGGCCGAGCTGGCAGAGGATATTCTGGAATTAAAATTAATTAATTAATTAAACATTTAAATATTTTTTAAATTGTTTTTTGAAGAAAGAACGGGTCTTAACTACTTGCCCAGTGAGATCTCTGAATTTCTAATAGCTGTGAAACACATTTATGATTGCAATTCGCATCGAGAGTGTTCCTCAGTGAGGACTCAATATAAGACTAATGGATTCGAGAGAAGACGTCTAGGGGGAAACGGAAACTCTCCGATGTAAGATTCGTGACTTCCCAATGAGAGAAGCTTCAAGAAGGCAATAGTTTAAAAAAAAATTTTTTTCTCGAATAAATGCACATAATTAGCTCAATTATTTAGCCATTCTGAAGAAGTCGACAGTGCGTTAACGCTAACAATAATGTGATTTTTCCGCGAAACAATAGCTAAGACAATAACTAAGATCCTTACATATCGGCCCGCTTCGCACTTTTCATTAATAATTGCTTAATTAGCTCACCAACGACAGGAAGAAGCTGTTATTCGACAGAATGCTAACGCTAACAATAATGTGATTTTTCCGCGAAACAATAGCTAAGACAATAACTAACATTAGGGTTGGCAGAAATAGTCTGAACCGACCGATTCCTTCGCGCGCAATGAGACTGGAATGAGTCCGAGAGAGAAATGAACTCTCACTCTTCGGACTATCGATAGTCCGAGAGAGAAATGGTTCGGACTATTGATAGTCCCGACTTTTAAATGTTGTTTTACAGCGAGAATTTTTGAGTTGAAAAAAAACCAAAGACTAAACATAGGTGCCTTAACGGGATGGACTATAATGAGGACGTGCTTTAAGATAATAAATATTTCTTATATCTACTCGAACCATGTCATGGTCCAAAACCCATGCCTGTGGGGTACAACAGAGAAGTTTCCGAAACCAGGGCGAGGCAACAGAGGCTGGAGCCTATTTTGTCCACACTCCCAAAGTTCGACGGCAATAGCTTCGCTCAGTCGTGAGAGACACCGAGGAAGAAAAATCGCACCCATGCCTCGTTTCCGCGTGCTCTAGTCGCGCCGGGATGAAAACAGCGGGATGAGGGAAGGAATGGAGGGAGGAGGGAGGGGAAGGAGGATTGGAAAAACGTGCGCCCCCCTCTGAAACATATTCGAAGTTTCGGACTACGCATAGTCTGGGACTATTAATAGTCCCATCATTCGGACTATCGATAGTCCGAGACTCCGGTCAGTCCGAAATGTTCGGAATGAAATAGTCTCGGACTCGCGTTTGGACTCATTTTGCCAACCCTAACTAACATTCACACAGATTGACCCGTTTCGCAATTTGTCCAGTTGTAATCGCACAATTTGCTCACCAACGACAGGAAGAAGCTGTTATTCGACAGTGCGTTAATAACGCTAACACTAAAGTGATTTTTCCGCGAAACAAAAGCGAAGATCATAACTAAGATCTCACAGATCGACCCGTTTCGCACTTTTTCCAGTCGTAATTGCACAAGTGTCTTACCAACGACAGGAAGAAGCTGTTATTCGACAGCAACGACGCTATGCCGATCAGCGAGAGCATGAAGAGCGCGCACGCGAATGCGCCCAGGACCACGAGGGTGATGGTGTACTGAAATGGAGTACGGTAGGATACTGTAATTAAGAATTATTGATTTTTTTCACAGTCCCTAGGACGATCAGGGTGATGGTGTACTGAAATGGAGTACGGTAGGATACTGTAATTAAGAATTATTGATTTTTTTCACAGTCCCTAGGACGATCAGGGTGATGGTGTACTGAAATGGAGTACGGTAGGATACTGTAATTAAAAATTATTGATTTTTTCATAGTCCCTAGGACGATCAGGGTGATGGTGTACTGAAATGGATACTGTAATCATGGATTATCAATTTTCATTACTCTTATAGTTAGTAGGATCCAAGATCATCAAAAATTTAGGATTTATAGACTATTTCAAGCTGTGTTTGTTGGTGCATTCCCACTCAAAGGATGCCCCAGAAATCCGATGAAATATGAGAGCCCATTCCACGAATGCGAAAACGCAAGGAAATGATGGGATTCTTAGAAAGATGTATACATTTCGGAATATGTGAGTGTCTATTTTTGTCTCTAGCCTGAGAATCCTGTTGTTACTTTCGTCAGCCTGGAATTTGCAGGGCCAACTAGTACCAGAAGATATATTCGATTTGATAGTGACTTTTAGTCTTTCACCAATAGCACTTAACCGAATGACAATTCTAAATCAGTAGAAGAGTCTAAATTGGAGTGAAATCAGCCTTTTGTTCTGGATAAACTAATTTTCTTCTCTTTTCTTTCTGCCAACCCCTAGCCCAGCAGTTACTCTAGCCTGATTGCCACATTTCCCTCGTTTTCCCTTTGTTTTCGCCAATGACCTCGCTTCTCCATTTCACGAACACCCCCAGTAGGGCTGTAAGGGTGAAGAATCCGTCTCTTCACTCTGCATCCTCTCTACACTCTGAGCGGTGCGAGAGTACACGGAATGAAGAGACGGATTCTTCACCCTGACAGTCCTAACCCCCGGCGACCTATTGCCATCGATTGCGCTCTTAATTCTGCCTTATCTCTCGGCAGTCAGAGAAGCGATAGAGAGCATGGAAAACTGGGAGAGTCAGACCAATCTTGACCCTCAAAGTATCCGGAAGTGAGCCCTCCGAGCATTAGTGTAATGGTCATCTTACTCTGCGCTCTCTCCATTTCGCACACTCTCTCGCCACTCTCTCGTCCCCCTGTCACGAGATGACCGCAGCGGCTGTGAAGCATGCGAGAGGCGAGAGTGAGAAGAAGAGATTACTCTCTCCATTTCCCATGCTCTCTCGCCTCTCTCTGACCGGCGAGAGAGCAGGGAAAAGTGAGAGTGCAGAGCAGTACGCGCGAATAAATTGATGGAACCCAAGAGGAGGAGGAGGAGGAGGAGATGGAATTAGTAACATGAATATGCCCCCTCTCAGAGGATTGCGCCAAGGATGCGAAATTGGAGAATGGAGGAGGAGAAAGGAAGAACGATTTCGATATTGTGATTTTTATGCAAACCCTCTTCAATATTGAACGATATTTGATGGTGTAGCTTTAACAGCCAGCCAGTGAAGCGTAACATGATAGCGTAACACGCCTTCATTAATCTTCTCGACATGGAACCTTTTTTCATTTTCGAACTCGAATTGATAACAATGATTACCTGTGGCAGCTCCGCGACCGGTCTCGGGGAGATGTCCCCGGGCGGCGGACTGGTCGCAGCGAGCACTGTGAACGCTATGAGGCATCCCGAGCAGACCTGGAATTGCGAATTTTAGGATCATTTATCGATTATTTCCGTTTCAGAATGTCGTGGTTTTAAGATGTTGCACTTTTTCGCCCCGGAAATTGATAGTTCCTGCGCATTTTGTGGCTGGCACGAAGCGTTGATCTGATCGGATCGTCTGATCATTTTGTGATAAAGGGAAATAAGGAGATCGGGGCGTGAAAGGCGGTGTTTTCAGCGCACTGATAACGATTCTCTTCACTCTGCCACTTTCTAGCCATTCTTTCGGGTGAAGGGATCAGGTGAAATGAAGAGACGGCGAGCTCTACTGATAAGAAGTGATAAGGAGAGCGCGCGCTGACCTCTTGAGCTCTTCCCTCTACAGGATTCATTGGGGAAGCCGTAAAGCTTGACTTTCTGGGAAATTTTGCAAAGTGTGGCTTCAATCAAGTGAAACGTCTCAATATTTTCGCAAACAGCAGAACCATAATTTTCGCGAGGCTGAAGAAAAAAAGAATAGAGGAGGGCGAAGTGGGATGGGTTGAGTTTCACCCATTCCTGAAGTGGTGCCGAAATGCACAGTGCCGATCGTTCCAACGTGATGGGTTGAGTGTAACAACAATAATCAGACCAGCGATCACAAGACCATTTTTATTCGGGTTCACTTGATTTTGCCTTTCCGAAAGATTTATTTCGAAAAAGGTTGATCTCCTCATCTCGCAAGCAAGCTAAGAGTTTCGAGCGAGCTCTTAATTATTTACTGACATGTGAGGTTCATGAATCTGGGAATAGACTCACAGTTTCATTTGAGCGAAAGTGAGGAATAAATAATCAAGTGAAAGTCGAACCGATTTTGCCTTTTTGCCCTTTTCATTCAAAAGTTCCGAGCGTTCCGTGAATGAATTTCACTCGAGTTTCATCCATCCTTTAATCGTTTTGAGCGGTTCTGTGTTGCAATATTAGCTTGTACTTGTGTTGAAAAAAGTCTCAAATTATCGCCTCGTCATTCCCCATTCACCCAGTTCCCAGAAGCGCGCGCGCACTTTCAGTCATCGTCCTTTGACCCCTTCTTTCTTCTTCTTTTACTTTTCCCTCAACTCAAGACGAAGCGAGAAGAAGAAAAGAAGAGGGGACGGAATAGACGGGCAGGGGAATAGGGTAAAGTGGAGAGGAGGAGGGAAGGGGAGGGAAAGAGAGATGCGACACGAGGGCAGTAAAACCCTCCCCGCTCCACACGATGACTCGATTTGATTTGAAATGGAGGAACAAGCCGGGATTCTTTCCCCAATGTGCTATGCCTGTAGGCTAAATGCAGTGATTGCGAGCTACTAGAATACTTTTTCGTATCGTGTTGGACGAAAACCCCTCCCCGCTCCACACGATGCCTCGTCTTGATGGGAAGAGAATGAAGGGACAACCCGGCTCTCTTGCACTATTAGTGAAATCACTGGTAAACATTAAGATTCAATCAGCGAGCGATGTTTTGGGCAGGGAATTGACAGTGCTCTCTAAAGGAAGAGCATTTTGGGAATACCCGGTATCGAACAATATGGATCCTGATTTTAGGTGAGGTTATGGTCCCTTGCTGCTTTAGCGGTACTAGCGTATCTCTCTCATGGAAGAGAATGGAGGTACACGAGGCACTCGTCTCTCGCAAAGTTTGCCAATGATCTGTCGTTTTATTTCCCCCGTCACCCTTCCCTCCCACCATCCCTGTTTCCCTCCCTTCCCTCTTCTCTCAGCGCCAAATCGATCGGCTGCCGTACTGTTTGCATGCTTGCTTTTGTTGCAGGAAAAAGGGCTAGTGAGGGAAGGCACGAGGGTATTCTTGGGTATTTTCGCGTGTTGCCTATGGAAAAATGCTAATAACGGACGCATTCGCGTGTTTTCGCGTTATGGAACATTCGACAGTGATTGAGTGAGGTTATGTGGGCGGAAGTCTTTCTATGGGGCGCTAGAGGCGGAAGAAGAGAAAGGAAGAAAAGGGGGGAGGGATGGCACTCAAAACGCGAAAAACCAGCGGCAACGAGTGAGCAATACAATGGGAGGATCGTGTATCTATGATGAGTCATTGTAAATTTTCTGTGATTCACCTCAATTTTGGCTGGTTTCGGCCAATTTTTCCCAATTTTGAGAGGATTCTCGGGTGTGGGAAGGAAGAAATAGCTGAGAAGAAGAAGAAGAAGCCATGCGCCCACGGGCGCGAACGGAAATAACAATGAGGCGGCGCGAAAAACACGAAAACACGAGGTTATTTTCGAAAATAAGGCAAAATAAAGCGAAAAAGTGGTCAAATTTACCAGGAAGAACGCGTTGAGGCCGAGCGCGGTGACTTTACAGGCCGCATGAAACCGAGGCAGAGGCATCCATGAAAAAGAAGAGGGTAGAAGGGAGCGGGAGGGAGGGGTGGAGGGGGCGGAGCTTGCCCGATTCCACCCCCCCCCCCCCCCCCTCCTTCTCGTTCAGTATACCCCCAAACAACGAGGGAGATGCGGTAAATAGTCAATGATCAAAGGGCTACGATCAGGCTATGGGGAGAGTTCGTTGAGAGGTCGAAAGCTGCTGATCGGGTTAGCAGTGATAGCGGTTATCAGTTGCTAGCACTGATCAGCGCCTCGGGGCATGAGATGCGATTGTTTAACTTGATTGAACCACGATGTTCCAAAGAAAGAAATGAGCGAAGAATTCCGCGTAAATCAGAACAATCAGATGATCATGAGAAATCAGCTACTGATAACTGATAGTACTGATAAGCGCCCGAGGGCGTACTGGTCAAATCTGCTAAGTAAACGGGAAATGCATGGAACACGAGTGCGTAATGAGTCGATAACTGATAACAATCCGAGTGAACGCGTAAAAACAAATCGCCACGCACCGGATCATTATTTTCTATCTTGTCTGTCTTTTCGACCTGTCTGCCCAATTGAAACAGTGAAAAAAATGGAGAATGAAGAAAATTACGAAGAACAACTATCAAGATCAGGAGGTGAGGCTTCTATAGCAAAATAAAATGAGGAGCGATGGGCATTGCATTTCGATTGTCCCTCAGGGTTCCGCCTCAACACTCTGAGTGGGCGGTTGAAAATGACAATTACGGTCCCTTCCTTATATCTGCACCCGCTCTGTTACAGATGTGAGGATAACGAATAATCGATATTCAGCACACTATTTCGCAGCTCAGACAAGCGCAAGAAAGTAATGAAGAATAAAGAAGAAGCGGTTCTCGAAATAACAATATCGCGATCATAACAATATTTTATCGAGCAGAGAAACGAAATAGCGTTTTAAATGGAAAGACATGATGATTCTGAGTGGGTGGTTCGAATTGGGTGACGCATCGGACTCTGATGCGACGATCGCATCAATAACACGATAATAGGCGCATAGCGGTGATAAAAGGGCGGTCTCTTTCTCGCTCTCTTTCTCTGCCCTCTGTCTCTCTCGATTTACCGTTGTCTCTCGAGAAAGAAACATTTCCGGGCATGGAATCGGGTAGATAAAGTGCCGAAATAGCTGTAATTTTCTTCATTGTCTCTCGCCTTTAAAATCGGCAATTGATTACGTAAAGAGGGAGAAAACTGTTGTGTTTCACTATTATCAGATAAGGTATTATAGAAACACTTCAGAGTTTTCGCTTGGAAATGCCGGCACTTGACTACGAAGAATTGTTGAGTTTTACTTATTTACCCTTCCGGAATAGAAATCAAGCGTGCAAAAGCAGTAATCGTCTGTTTCTCTTAGATACTGTCTCTCATCTCGCCTTCATGTTTCGAAAAAACTGAATGAAAGGGAGAACAGTTGAGTTTCCCTCATTTTAGATAAGATGAAATCATCCCGGGAAAGTAATGAAGAGATACTTAGAATCCACTTTTCTCATACCATCTGAAAGTGGCGTGGGAACTATCTACATCGGAAATACTAGATCAAATCAGAAATAATGAAGAATTAGAATATTCATTACTCGTGCTCAGTCGCTTTCCAGAGCATCAGAAATGCAGAGACGAATTCACCATCCTGATGGGCCTATTTTCGATATTCCAATGCTCTATCAGATCAGAAACCGCGAAAATCCAGGCAAAATAGAGAGTCCCAGATAGGATTGAGCAACACAGAGAGAGGAGGAACAAGACAATGGAAGCTCCCTAGAGATGCAACAGCATGGGCCTTCTCGAGAGCAGTCTCTTCATTCTCTGGTCTCTCTTCACACTCTATCAGGCGAGCGAGCATGAGAAATGGGGAGAGTGCTCGCTTTCCCTTTACGACTCAGTAAGAGAGTGCGCAAAATGAAGAGAGTTTTTCTTCATTTGACATCCCTCGGCTCTCCTTATTGTACCTGATCTCTCGTCGGTCAGAGACGATTAAAGAGTACGGGAAAAGGAGAGAGACAGAGAAAGATTCGTCATCCCTAGGCAATGAGTATTCACGGAGAACAATACTAGAGAGAAAGACGGTAGTGAGTCACAGAATTCCAGTTTGCGATGATGAGAGAGGAACAGTTAAAGGGCAGTGTGATGATTTGATTCGTTTACCGGTTAGAGAAAACTAGAGAACATGGTAGCTAGCAGGGTGAAGAATCCTTCTATTCATACCGCGTACTCTCTTGTCACTCTGACCGGTGAGAGAGTACGCGGAACGAAGAGAAGGATTCTTCACTATGACAGCCCTATTAGAGAGATCGGGTTCAGGATGATTTGATTCTCTCAATTAGATATGAACTCTCGGTGGTTAGACAGAATTAGAGATCATGGCGATTGAAGAGAGTCAGTCGGATGGGTTGGCAAGAAATTGCTCTCATAAATTTGAGTGCTCTCTCACTTCTTTGACCGACGAAAGATTGCGCGAAATGAAGAGAAGGAAGCGAAGTTAATAGCGCAATTAATCGATAATGCAGTGCAGCTACTCTAGACAGTTTGCTTCGCTTACACACTTAGCAAGAGAGGGGAAGGAACTCTTGCGCGCCCCGCGCGTGTTAAAAGGATGAGAGAGAAAGGGGAGAAAGTTAGGTTGAAGAGGGGAAAAAAGAAAAGAGCCTGTTCGCCGAGTTTGCTCACAAAAAAAGGCAAAATAATGCATCTTTATCGAATATTTTACAGTAACACCTGAGAAAATGGATTGCACACGGAATATTGATTGATTTGGATACGGTAGATTACGGTAGGTCGATTAGAGCTGACGGCGCACCAAGAACCCGTCCTCGTTTGTGGGCGCGTCCTGGAAAGAGAGGAAAAGAGCTAGAGGGAGAGGGAGTGGACGAGGGATAGTTGCTTTCGGCAGACTGACACACATCGGCTGAGTGGTCTAGTGGTATGATTCTCGCTTAGGGTGCGAGAGGTCCCGGGTTCAATCCCCGGCTCAGCCCGAATTTTTGCCCTCTTTGATAAATGTTGCTCTGATATGGGAATGTGTTTTGCTAAAGGGAAATCAACTTTTGTTGCATTTTTGCTGGCGAAAATGTGCTCACATACAAATGAAGTAGCTTCCTATGTGAAATTTTCCAAATAAATACAAATCTTGGTTCCTCAGGTACACTTCAATTCTCATTGCTCGGAATTTTAATTAAAGCCGAGGATGTTTTTCATAATTAATTACATTAATAAAGTTAATTAATTAAAATAAAACCTTCTGCTTGGCAAAGGCCTCCTCGACTAGCTGGTCTTCGATGCCTTCTTTGAAGAAGTAGGAACGGAGAGCGAACGGGTCATGGGGAAGCGAGTTGTGGATTACGACGGTCACCTGAGAGATCAAGGACTAAAGATCAGAGTTCAAAGATCAAAAATCAAAGATCAGAGACCAATAGCCAACATTTGGAATAGAACGGGTTTTGTTTCAAGCGGCCGTGGTAAAAAAAAACGAGATGCGAGCGAAGCTCCGCCCCCTTCGTATCGACTTTGCAGCCTCTTGCTAACCCGTCGCGTGCAGCGCACACTACGACGGAAAAGTCTCCCAATTCGAGCCCGAAGGTGGGGACGCAAGATCTCAGAATTTGGCAAGCCCATGTCTCCGCTCCCGTCCGTCCCCCTGGTGGCCGCACCCGCCTGCGCCCCCAGGTCCCGTGCAACCATAAGAAGTGGGCACACTTTTGGCACGCCACCACCGCCGGACGGGGGCACACTTACTGAATTTCGTTTCTGAAATTCCATTCTGATACTTCTTAATCGAGTCGCTTACAGTTCAGAACAATATCATCTGACAGATCAATATCGTGTGTCTACGAGTTGTGGTTATATTTCAGGCATTTGACGTAAGATGTCTCTGGAGACGAGACGCGCGCGAAGCTCCGCCCCCTTTGAAGCGCCTCCGCTGCCTCTTGCTAACCCGTCGCGTGCAGCACGCACCAATCCGGCAAGACCTCTCAAATCGAGTCTGCGGGCGGGGATGCGAGTTCAATCTCGCAACTAGGACTATTTTGCCTTCCAGGCGGAAATTGCGCCCATCTCCGCCCCTGTCCGTCCCCTGGTGGCCGCACCCGGCCCGAAATCCCCCCCGGGTCCCCGTGCAACCAAACGATTGGGCAACTTTTGGCACGCCACCACCGACGGGCGGGGGCACACTTACTGGATTTTGCTTCTGAACTTCTTTTGTTGATACTCCCTAATCGAGTCATTTACAATTCAGAACAATATCAACAGAGACCAAAGTAGTGTACGAGTAGAGGTTGTGTTTCAGGCATCATTTCTCTAGAGACGAGACGCGCGCGAAGCTCCGCCCCCGTGGCATCGCCTCCGCTGCCTCTTGCTAACCCGTCGCGTGCAGCACGCACCAATCCGGCAAGACCTCTCAAATAGAGTCAGAGGGCGGGGATGCGAGTTCAATCTCGCAACTAGGTCTATTTTGCCTGACCATATCGCGCACACCAAGTCAAAGTGGCGAAGAAAGCTCATTTGCGTGGCACGGACATTTTCGACTCACATCCACCTTCTCACTTTGGCGACTCTCGAGACACCGAGTCGGTCGGTGGAGAATATCTTGAAATTACCAAAATTATTCTCCATTTCTCTCATTCGAATGGTGAAACACATTATGAAACCTGCTTCTACCGACTGACGAATTACGCAGACCAAGGAATGACTTCTATACGGAGTGAAACATAGTTGAATTCAATTTTGTTTTTGCCCAAAAACGACTGTTATCAGCTCTCTACGAATACTAACTTACTTAGAGTTGAGATACCGAGTTCAAATGTAGCTACGGATGCTCAAAATCCCCCAAAATAGCTAAAAACGACTATTTTCCGCACGTCACGGCAATGATCTCCATTCCGAGATAAGATAGCAAATTCGCATTTTCACAGATCGTTTGGCAAACCCTTTGCCCACAAATGATCCACGGCAGAATTTCAAATTTCGACCTAGTTCATGAGCGGCATGAGCAAAAGCACGTAAAAACAGCTAAAAACCTCTCATTTCACACCGCCATTCTCTGTCTCGCCACGCAGAATGACTCGGCCATTCTGTGCCACGCAAATGAGATTTCTTCGGCCTTTTGACTTGGTGTGTCGCGCCCATCTCCGCCCACGTCCGTCCCCTAGTGGCCGCACCCGGCCCGAGATCCCCCCGGGTCCCCGTGCAACCAGAAGAAGTGGGCACACTTTTGGCATGCCACCACCGACGGGCGGGGGCAACTAACTAGCTTTTTCCTGAAAAAAAGGAATACGGTGGAAATGTACGTGCCTAATCCTCCAAAGTCATGCGTTGTGGCTATCCACTGCCTTGTCATTTTACTATCCGCTAAAGATCAAAGATCACCTGCTCACCTGCTCATAGTCCGGACACTGCTCCTCCGTCGCGTCCAGGCAGCAGAAGTAGTCCACCTGGTTGTGGTAGCAGCAGACCGTCTCGGCGTCGGGCTGCAGAGATCAAAGATCAAACTACAAAGATCAAACTGCAAACTACAAACTTTGTCGGGCAGGGCGTTGACGCACAGGTTGTTCTGGTGCGGCAGGCACTTGCGCGGCTGCCCGTCGGGTCTGAGAGGGGGCAGAGATCAAAGATCCGAAACTTTTCAAACGTGAAGAGTAAATTGAAATAAATATGTTTCACCCATTCTGCAAAAGAAAAGATACGCGTTAGTCGACAATTCCGTCGAACGTTCTCTGCTTCTCAACAAAATTTAAGGCGGTTCTCCTCAAGAGGACGCAATACCGGAAGACAAAGATAGATCATCCAAAGATCAAAGACCATTTCCCACAGATCAAAAACCATTTCCCACAGATCAAAGACCATCTTCCAAAGATCAATAATCAGCCGCATACCTGAGCAGGGGCCGGGCTCCGTTCGGGCACTCCGGAATGTGGCGATGCTCGGGCAGCGATGCAGCAGAAGCGAGCGCTGCGAGGGGGTAGATTTCGGTTCGGATTTTGGGTTTCTGGTTTCTGGTACTGGTTCCTGGTTCTACGTTTTTGTTCATTGCTTGAATCTCGAAGCCGATGAAAAGGTAAATAAAGCAATTCAGATGTTGCAGCTATCTACGTCAAATTGGACGCAACTCCTGAACTAGAGGAGATGATGCAATTGTTAAGCAGCTGCTATGAAAATTCTCACTGCTCTGACAGAATTTATTGTATTCTACATTGGATCGCATCGCCCACTCATTCCTCACTCGACTATGAAGGACGCGTGAAACACAAAGGAAACTGTAAGCGCATAATCAATCGTCCGAGTGAAAAAGCGCAGATCGGTCGCGGCCGACGGGGCATCGAAAATTGACAAGAACACGTGAAACTCGACTCACCAACAACAGCAGCTAGGGCTGCAGCTTTCCACAGCATCTTCGGCTTATTTCCGGGCTGGTAGGAGGTAGGAGGAAAGGAAAAGTTGGATGGGGACGGGTGAAAAGGCTCTCGCGAGAAAGGGAAATCGAGAGCGAAAAGCTGACTAGGAGTGGATAACCCAGATCTCCTAACAAGCTTATCCTGTTCAACCCTTTTCCCTTTCTGTCTCCTCAATCCCCTTGTTCCCTCCTTTCTCTGACTGACGAGAGATCATGTCGAATGAAGAGACCCGAATTCCCACTGCCCTCTGCCTTTCCCGTGTTCTCTCATCGGCTAGCTTCCACTACTGTGCTACTCAAAGAGACGCAGAGAAGCGGCTCGAACGCTTTCTTTATCACCATTTCCTCTGTAACAACGAACAATTTGGGGGTGAGATCTACCTAAACAATCGGAAATTCACGGACAAAAACGGGATTTGCCTAAGCTAAACATGAACAAACAATCTCTGTGCAGGTCGGTAAAAAACAAGGAGAAACTAGGCTAATTTGGTCGCAAACAATCTTTCGCAGGTCGGTCGCGAGCGACTTGGCGTCGAAAAATCAACAAGACTGCTTGGAATTAGACGGATTTGGTGATGAACTGGTTCGAGTTGAGGTAGGCGAAGAGGACGCCCGATGAGAGACGCGTGCACAGCTCCTCCTCGTCGATCGTGTGCGCCCATTCAACCTGCAGTGAGAGGGAAATGAAGGCTCCATTTTGATGACAAATTTACCCCCCCAGACCATTTCTGACATTAGAGAGACCCATTTTTACACATAGACGGGATTTGTTTATCCTGAATCCTAGTCGCGGAGAGCCTATTCCACTGTCACACCTATCGATCACCGAATTGATCCAATCTGTGTTTCACGGGTAGCTCAAGTAACCCAGAAACAGAGAATTGTAGTAAAGCTCTCCTCGCGATTTGCAAGAAAACTACTTACACCCCATCTCCGAGTCTACAGCGCAATCCTTTTGCAACTTTCAACTTGGAGTCCAAGTCTTGGACCATTCCACACAAACTTCATTTGAGTTTCACTGCCAATACAACTTCTCAAAGAAGCCCAACGTTTCAGTTAAGGTATATTCTGATTGTGAAACAAAACCACATACCCAATACTGCAGTTCCTATTTCGTGCCGGCCCAACCATCCCCTCAACTATCTACCACACCTCTTCTCACTAATTGGTCAACGCTCGCTACTCCAGAAGAGCCATCTCTACCTCTTCCTCACTAGACCAATTTGTGTTCCACTGCCGTCTCAGGTTCCCAAGAAGACACAAAGCTTCAATGAGATACAAACAAGGGCATTGAGCATTGTCATAATCCCACTGCTTCATCTACACTCGTCTCAAGCAAGCAGGGCTAGCGCTCATCTCTTTTCTCGCAACATCCCATCTGTGTTTCATTCAATTCCTCAAAATCAATCATCTCTACCGTACCTCTCCCCACTGCTTCATCTGCACTCGCTGCTCCAGGAGGGCCAGCTCGACGGCCTCCCTCGCTCCCACTCTATGCCGGATCATTCCGTGCGGGATCAGCACCGACTTGGACGACTGCACCGCGTACTGTAATTGGGGGAATATTGATTTGATTTTATTTTATAGGAACATTTATCACCGTAATTATAATAATTGCCAATATTTGTTATGGAAAGTGCACTAACAAGGGAAGTAAGAATAAATCAAACTTATTCGAAAACTGGGCAGATATGCAAGTTGTGAAACGGCAAATGAGCAAGCGAAAAATTTTATACGAGGTCACAAAATTCTCGTAAACTTTCGCATGTCACAAATCACAGTATAAAAAACGTGTGTCAATCAATCAATCGATAATTGACCCACCTGCAGTCCAGTGAGCGCCCAGAAGTCGTAGGACATGAGCCAGGACTCGAACTTGCGACGGTCCTCTGCGGACACCGGCTCGGCCACTGCAATTAAGATGGCCAATGCATACTCCGGGACCATTTCTTATTTCTGACACTTTCAAGTTTCACCGTTGCTTTAGATTCGCAAGTGTCCCGCGCTCTGCAATCTTGTGCGAGACCACGATTGATAGAAAAAGTCAATCAATCAATCACTTCAATATGTCCCGATCACATCCGTTAATTAGTGAAATAATTGGCAAATTGTCAATGTGCGCCGTATTGTGAATACCGAAGAGGAGAGACTTAAGGCTCGCACACGACGCTCATATGTGCCAGGTGAAGACCAATGCCGGTGCATATTCAAATACTCTTCACACCGGACATTATCCAGAGCCGTAAACTATTCAGCGGCGCTCACCAAAGTCCAGGGCCGGCTGCAGCCGCGTGCTGTCGTTCATTCCCTAACCCCACCCCCTCGCAATATCTATTTGCTAACCCGGCGCGTCTAGGTTACGCCTTTCTATTAACTCACCAAAGTCCAGTGCCGGCTGCAGCTGCGTGTTCATGTCCTGGTTGGTGGCGCCGATAAGCGGCGCCCACTGCTCCTTCTGCGCCTGAAAAGAGAGAGATCAAAGAAGAAGAATTGATAACTATCATTGGACATCGGACGAACAGTAATATTATTTTTGGGCAACACCTCTATCGCAATCATAACCACTCGCTGAAGCAGTAACTTCACCAGTAGTCAGTTCTACCTCCTTTTACTAATCCCTCCCCATACACCATTCAGTTTATCCTTTCAGGCATTAAGACATCGTTCATTACTGTATGCACGACACACGCGCTTTACAATATCCAAGTGAAACGCAAAAACATCAAGGCTAGCCCTCCCCTACCATATCTCCCATGGAACATGTTTCTGTTGCGTTAAAAAGTCGCATCATAAATATAATACGAATGAATTATTTACATTTGTGATTAAGAGCAGAGGCTGCATCAACGCACATGCCTTCACATATTTACAATAGGCCCTTGAAACGTAAACGAACCAAGGCTGAACCACCACCGTAACTCATTTCTACCGTATCCCTCCTCTCCCCTACCGTACCTCCATCAATGCCTGATTCTCGGGCGCGAAGAAGAGTACCGTATCCGTCGCCAGGTACTCCATGATCATCGCCGTGATCGATTCCCTGATATTGATTTTTTTACAATTATCGATTTTATAATCCTTAAAAAATCTAATAAAACAGAGAATCGACGCACTAGGCACTAGGGTTGTCTATTCGGAATTCTATCCGAATAGCCGAGTCAATTTCCATAATCATTCGCAGTTCCGCGGAACAGAGTGACTGGTCAATTTCTATTCGGAATTCCGTATAGAATTCGAAGAGAATTAGAGTGAAACTCCTTTGAGTTCTAGTGAAACTCAACCAAATCAATCACTATTCTCACTCAATTCTCATTCGAAGACCGCATCCAGCAGAGCGGCGAATGAAAAATGACGGAATTCCGAAATCTATTCGGAATTCCGCATACGTAATGAGGTGAGGTCGCCGCTATTCGGATAAAATAAATAGAAGAATGAAATTGACGGAATTCCGTTTTCCGAATAGACAACTCTACTAGGCACATTGATGGTTCATGCATCCATAAATAGAGGTATTTGACCACTCGTTTCGATAGCATATCCGCAAATTTTTCTCAATTAAAAAAAATAAGGTATACTCGACATGCGAAATGGGAAGCATTAGATTCGACTACTGTTCATTCCTAAGGCAATCCTCTGAAGCCCGAACCGGTCATGTCTTTGAAAGTCGTCGATATCGTCTTCTATCGTACCCAACCGTACACTACTTATCAATGAGCTTCTCCTCATTTCGAAAGCTCTAGCGCAGACGAGAGACCATGAAGAATGAGGAGAGGCTCGCTTGCCATCGCTACCGTATCCTACCGTACTCACTTGGTCATGTTGATCGGGTTATCGATCGCGGTCATCGCCAGCCCGGACAGGCGCATGTGACCCTGCAAAGAATGGCGTACTGTAAGCTACCGTATCATTCCCCAAAATTCATGCCAAATTTCAGAACAGAATCTAGTGAACCTGACCCAGTAAGCATTCTTCTTTTATTTCTACCCATTCGAAATGTGTGTTTTTGACCACAATACCTCAAAACAGCGACCTTAAGTCGCTTCTTTATGTTATGAGAAAGAACCAACTGCAGCGCAAAATCTCCAAGACCGACCCCCACCGTATACCTGCTCAATGCCCCCCCCCCCACTATGTTCTTCGTAATCACACCTACTCCCATTGATAGTGGAATACTTACAGTATCCACAACCTACCGCACCCCTCCCTCCCCCCTTCTACCGTATACCTGCTCAATGCCCCCCCCACTATGTTCTTCGTAATCACACCTACTCCCATTGATAGTGGAATACTTACAGTATCCACATCCTATCGTACCCCTCCCTCTCCTACCGTATTCCTATAATATCCATTCCTGGAAGAGCCTACCGTACCCCTTTCCAGTCTCCTACCGTACCCCTTTCCTACCGTATACCTGCTCAATGTCCTTCTCCTGCGCCGCCCACTCCTCGGCGATCGCCATCGCCAGCGGCTCGGAGCTCATCTGAGAGATTATTGATTATCGATTAATAGGATATCATAATAAGCTACCGTATTCGTTCCACCATAAGAACGACCTCTTCAGTCTTTTCAAAGTACTCGCATCAACCAAATTTAAGATTTTCTACATGGAAACCGATAAGATGCAGAGAATGTAAACATACAACCATCACCGACTATGATATTATCGTGAAACCCAAATCATTCTAGTATTTTTACCGGGATTCGGCCTATCTATAACCATGCCCGAACAATAGTTTCAACTGATACATCGAGCGAAGTGAATTGAGTAAATTAACCACTACCATATTCAGCCGAAAATCTGCATTGGTCGGCCCCGCTAGGCTATCGAACAACCACAATGTTTATCGATTTTCACTGGTCTACGATACTTCTCCAATCAATAAGCTATTGAACATACCTGCACTGATTGTAAGCTACCGTAATCCCAGTCACCTTATCGACTACCGTAACCCGACCATACCTGCAGTGGCCTTCCCAGCTGCGTCTTGATGATGCGTCCGTCCAGAGCGATCTTGTACTGCGGGCCCGCAGCCGCCGACTCCGTCACTACGCTCACCTGAACAGTTACTTCATTGTAAAAATAACCTTAAATTTATGGTAGATACGTAATCACATCTAAAAGGGGGTAATTCACATCCGTAATCACAACTAAAAGTGACAAAAGCACAACAATATTTGATCAGAGCAATTTTGCGGCGCCAGTTGAACTGGTGTTTCACGCATGTATCATGAGCATATTCAGCAGTGGACATGCAATGCCTCTTCGGTCGAGTTTCAACAAAGAATAATTTTTCGTATCGGCACTATCACAGGAGTGATTTGAGTTGCTATAATTTGTGTTTCACTTACAGTTAATCTGCATGACTATTGAGCCTCCATTAATATCTGGTCCGATTGGATATCATGTATCCCGATATTCCGCCCTCCTTTTTGAGCACAATACCATTATCTAACGACCTCCTGCCCTACCCACTTCTACTTCCTAAACTGGCTTCGCTGAACTAATTTTCGGAAGGATTCCTGGATGAATCACCAAAGGCGATCGGAATCTGAATCCCACTGACCTCCTTGTAGAAGCGCTGCTTCTTCACGAGTGCCGAAGCAGACGACGCCAGACGACGGGAGAAGCGGGAGAACATGACTGGAAGGGAATTAAATACGTCTTTAAAACAAATAAAATTCTCGCGAAAAAAAGGTATTGCGCATCGTATGCATCGTATGCAACGAGCGGGAGAACATGACTGGACATGAATCGAGTAATGTTTGGAGGAAAGATAAATAGCCTGGATACCAAAAAGCATTGATATTACCTACTGGTCTGGCGATAAACGATCAGCAGAAAAATCAATGCCTTCAACAGGAAAAAATGACTAGGAGATTTAGAGCAACTGATTGGATCCAAATAAATTTCAAATAGTAAACTGTTCAATTCACCCTCTATACTCACTTCCTCAGCTATTAGAGGAAGCAAGCTATTTGTGTACGGTGTGGTTTGCGCAACGAATAAACAATAATTTATTTCATTACTAGTCACAAGTTTAATTAATACACAAAAGCGGCGTAGAGAATGGGTCGGCGAAATGGCAATGGTTGGGTGTGGATGTGGGGATGGAATGGAGGAGAACAAACTTACCTGCGGTCGGAATGTCCTCTTGATGGAATTCACAACTGGTCTGGCCGCGAGCGGGACACAGACGGCCACAGCGATTCGGGCACTCAGTTGGAAGGACGAAGAGGAAGGCAACGGACCGAGCCGTGCGACGACGTCCGAACGATCACGAACGAAACATGACGAAAGAAAACGAACGAAGTGAGGGGATGACGAAAAAGAAAGGAAAGGTCACGAAAGTCACGTATTGGCGCGCAACCCTGATTCCAGTCGAGACCAAAGAGGGTGCGAATAAATGGACCAGTGTGATTGTGGTGGTACGGTACTTATGGTGATCGGAAAGTGATTATTCTAATGGAATTTGAATAATTATTTAATTATTGGAATTTGGGTAGTGATTTACTCAGTAAATCGGTACACTCCCAAGAGGGGGGAAGGTGCGACGTGGATGGATAGTAGAGATGGATTAGAACGAAGATGGAGTTGGGATTGAGACCCTTCTACTAAACAACACAGGAGAAAACGACAACCATCATAAGGATGGAAGGAAGAGTGAACAACATAAGTGAACGGTTGAAATACTCTAGACAAATGAAGTGAGTGAACGAAATAAACGGGAGACAATCAAACGATGAAGACTAATGGAAGAACAACAGAAGAAATTGTCACGGGGGAATGAGGAAGGCCGCAGCGATGAGAAGAGAAGAAAAGTCACTCTTGAGCCGTTGACGGTTGCGAAATGGAACGACGAATTGAAATGTACGATGAATGAGAGGTGATGAGTGACGAGTGGGTATGACCACTATGAGATACGGGAGCGGTATACGATGGGGTAGTGGTAATGGATTGTGAAATCGATGAACGGATGATTGATTTTATTGAAATTTCAGTGTGAGATCACAGTGGAATCCTCCGGGGAAGAGGAAACAGGAAATGAGGAGGGAATGGGATGAGAAAGTACCAGTGATTGGCTACTACGTGGATGGATTGCACGGTGTCGGAAGCCAACGTTAGGCAATACCAGTGCTTGGCAAAACCACTATAGTTTGTAGTGCGCGATGTCGGTAAATCGTACTGGAATTGGGCATGGAACGAAACGAGCTGTTTTCACGGTTGCGAATGAGTGACGAAATGGGAAGCGAAACGGTGAATCAATAAACCTCTCCTCCTCATGACCTACCACCGCTACGGGGGAGTACAGTAGAATCAGGACTAAAGGGAGGAATTGACCACTATTACGAAACGATTAGCAACTACTTGAGTGGACTGCGCGGTGTCGGAAGCCTACGATTCGGCATTTCCAGTGATTGGCAGCCACTAGAGTGGGTAGAGCTTGGAATGGGTAAAGTAGATTGGAAAGACGTGAAAAAAAACTAGCTGTTTGTTTCATGGATGGGAATGAGTGATGGGAGGGGAAGGGAACGAGTGAATCAATGGTTCTTGCCACCACAGGACCTACCACCGCTACGGGGGAGTACAGTAGAGCCAGGGGTGGAAGGATTGAACACTAATAGCAACTACTTGAGTGAACTGCTCGGTGTCGGAAGCCTACGATTCGGCATTACCAGTGATTGGCAGTCACTAGAGTGGGTAGTGCATGGAATGAGTGAATGAATGGTATTGGAACGACGTGAACAAACTAGCTGTTTGTTTCATGGGTGGGAATTATCGAAGGAATGGGAAGGGGACGAGTGAATCAACCGTCTTTTCCTACATGACCTACCACCGCTACGCACACCAAGTCAAAAGGGGGAAGAAAGCTCATTTGCGTGGCACAGAGAATTTCGACCCTTTCACTTTGGCGACTCTCGAGACACCGAGTCGGTCGGTGGAGAATCTCTTGAATTTTCCGTCATTCTTCTCAATTTCTCTTATTCGAAAGGTGAAACAAATTGCGAAATATATTTCTTCCGAATGACAAAATGGTATTGTCCAAGGAATAACTTCTACGCAGAGTGAAACATAGTTGAATTCATTTGAATTTTGCCCAAAAAATGGCTCTTTTCAGTACGCCACGGCTATTTTAGTATTTGCAAGTTGAGATATCGAATTCAAAATTGGTCAAGGAACGAAAAATTAGGGAAAAATAGCGAAAAACGGCTGTTTTGACCACTCCAGGAGATTCAACTCAATTAGAAAAAATGCTAAAAATATGGCACCTGTGCAGAGCATTGCCCAAACCCTTCCCCCATAGCGCTCCGGTGAGTATGTAATTTATTTTTGCCCCCGTCGCTTGCAGCATGTGATAATGCACGAAAAACCCAGCCATTTTCCTTCATTTCGCACCGCTCTCGCCTCTCGCGCGGAGCAGAATGACTCGGCGGGCCTGTGCCACGCAAATGAACTTTTTTCCCCCTTTTGACTTGGTGTGCTACGGGGGAGTACAGTAAAGTCAAAGAAAAAATGGAAGGCGTTGAACACTAAAGAGGATGAGGGGAATGGAATGAAATCGATGCTCGAAATGGTTTGTAATGGATTGAATGAGGCAAAAACTGATAGTGATGGCCAGTGAATCGAGGTTATGGATGTTCGAAATGGGGAAACTATTCGCGAATTGATCGATGATGATTTGGTGAGTAGAAGGGTGCTGATGAAATACCATTCACAATTCTACTCCCGAGACTATTGATTCTCTGGGCGAGAGAATCGATACGAGCAATGCCAGGGGGGATGCGGATATCGTGGCGCTGGGTTGAACTATCGGTGGTACTCGCGGCGAGTGTCGATTGATCGTTGTCGGCATTGGATGGAGTGGGAATGGGTGAAATGGATGGAATCGACGGTGAGCTAATGGAATTGATCGAGTTGACTGAGTTAGCTGAGTACGGGGTATTTCGTCATAATTGCGAATGGGGTCGGGAATGGGCGGATGGGGAGAGCTCACTTGGATGGAAATCAGAAGCGCCGAACCGGTCAGTCTAACCGATATGAATGATTGGATTGACGACAAACTGTAACTGCGAGCTGACTGCTCAACAGTTGGAAGCGTAGTGAAGAGAAGAGAAGGGCGACAACGGACTGAGTCGTGGAAACAACGACGAACGAACGATGAATCGAAGACGAATGATGAAAATGGAATGATTATGGTAATAATCACTTGCAAAAGCCGAAATCATCCTTGCCGGATGTTTTCAATTGCTGTTTACTAAGCGAAAATTGGGGTTCGGGTTGGTCAAAATGGTTGATTGGATGCCTGCCACGCGGATTTATTTTGGATGGGTTTGAATCGAAAGACCGATGCACCATATACTCACTTCCTCAGCTATTAGAGGAAGCAAGCTATTTGTGTACGGTGTGGTTTGCGCAACGAATAAACAATAATTTATTTCATTACTAGTCACAAGTTTAATTAATACACAAAAGCGGCGTAGAGAATGGGTCGGCGAAATGGCAATGGTTGGGTGTGGATGTGGGGATGGAATGGAGGAGAACAAACTTACCTGCGGTCGGAATGTCCTCTTGATGGAATTCACAACTGGTCTGGCCGCGAGCGGGACACAGACGGCCACAGCGATTCGGGCACTCAGTTGGAAGGACGAAGAGGAAGGCAACGGACCGAGCCGTGCGACGACGTCCGAACGATCACGAACGAAACATGACGAAAGAAAACGAACGAAGTGAGGGGATGACGAAAAAGAAAGGAAAGGTCACGAAAGTCACGTATTGGCGCGCAACCCTGATTCCAGTCGAGACCAAAGAGGGTGCGAATAAATGGACCAGTGTGATTGTGGTGGTACGGTATTCATGGTGATTGGAAAGTGATTATTCTAATGGAGTTTGAATAATTATTTAATTATTGGAATTTGGGTAGTGATTTACTCAGTAAATCGGTACACCCTCCATTAGAGAAAAACAAAATAATAAATTCATGATTACGCAAAGACAGATAACAATGACGCTCCGAACGTCTCATAACAACATCAACAACAAGTCAAATACTGCAATACTTTATCACAAACTTTATCGATTCCTGGGCAACTTCAACTTGGCAACCTGGAAAAGAATGATAAGCGAAATGCAAAGCGGGTTAGTTAGCACTCTCGGGTACGATAACAGATTGAGCAATATAGCATAAGCACAAGTGGGGTAGCAAATGGACAGGTCCCTTTCATATCTTCCCAACTACAAGCACCTCCCTAGAACAAGGCTAGTTTCAGGCACGATAAAACATACTACCGTAATCTCTAAATACTTTTGTGTGGCACGATTTATGGCTAGTGGTTAGTACAATCGTCTGACTCTCACATTTCAGTGAGAGAGCCCGATCAATATCTCTAGTTATCGATTGATTTCTACACTCTACAGTAATCTACAGTACTCCTTGGCTACAGTAATCTCTACGATCGATGCTGAATGACCTCGTCCTCCAGGCCGCCGACGCTCTCCTCGTCAATCAGGACGAACCTGCGCATCAATTGGATAGCTATTTTCGAAAAACCGCGCCGAGACCGCAACGCGTCTGCGATATGCCACTCACTGCTTTCTCGGCTTGGAGAACATGTACATCTCGCCGGCGTACACGTCGAACCACATCGCGTGCAGATCCACCTGGCGAGACTCCAGGAACTCCTGAAAGGAAATCGTAAGGGTACGTCATCTTTTCGATCTTGTACAGACAGCGAAAGGCCACAGCTAGAAATATTGATGAAGCTAGGTGCAGCTTTATCGCTCAACTCAAATCGCGTTACATGTCAACGGTCGCTGATGCACCAATCTCCCTGTTTGAAAGTGCCATTTTCGTAGAGCACCACAATGTTGCAGCAACATTGTTGCAAAATCACTCTAAACTATTATTTTTAGGCTAGAAGAGGAAGCACTACTTATTAGAATCTCTACCGAGCAACTTTAAGTTACGAACATGCTGATGCCGAAATCTCACTAGCGGTAAAATTGTCATCTTATCGTGCTAACTTTGCACCCATTCAACCTCGACGCATCTCCGATACGACTCACATTGAGGAAGCCGTGGCTCTTCCCTCATTTCGAGCCCTCGCAAAATCTACCAACCGCGACGCGACCGCGACGCGTCTCCGATACGCCACTCACATTGAGGAAGCCATGGCTGGCAATGTTCTCCAGCTGCTGCAGCGTGTTGATCTGCGACAGGCGGTCCTCCACGTTCCACTTGCCCTCCGCGTCGATGATCGCCGAGAAACTGCAGTGGAGAAGATTACGATATCATTGTGCTACCGTACAATATCCTGGTACACCAAATTATCACACTATAAAAGTAACCTACGGTACAGTATCCCCTAACCCCTTGCCCTCCGCGTCGATTATCGCGGAGAAACTGCAACGGAGAACAGTTTAAAAATGGGAATTCAGATGGTTACGGTAACTACAGCATCCCTGCGCATATTGATCTCTATTGGGGGAATACTATACACCACTCATCAATTGTTAGGAATCGCTCATAACGGCTTTTCCCAATCTCGTACAGCACTGATCCTGCGGCAGGTCATGGTACTACTTCAACAATAAAAAGAGATTCAAAAATTTGAAACACACTCGAAAATGCGCCACGGATAATTGTGGGCAAGAAAATAATTGTTTTCAATCGAAACCGAAGAATGATCGTTTCCGGTTGATCACTGTACTTATCATACAGCATTGCAGCCCGAATCTAACTGCCAGTAAATTTGGTGGCAACAATTTTGACTGCCCGAACTGCCTGAGCTACCAAATCCCGCTTAAACATAACCATATACAAAATATTTTCCACCGTATTTCAATAACTACCGTACCCGCTACCGTACCTGAACAATGGGTTGCTCGACACGAACTCGAGCGGGCCGGCCTTCTCGTCAGCCAGTCGCTTCTCCAGCTTGCTGCAACAGGAAATCGATAATTGAAGGAATACGGTAGCCGGGGAGATTATTTATTGAAGGAGTAGGACAGGATAAAGCTAACTGAACCTAGAATGTTTGTGTTTCATGGCTATTACAAATGCGAGCAATTTATTGGAGGGACGATAACGTTGCATCATCATTTGTGTAAATTAAATTTCGCAAAAATTTATCATCGACAGTGACGACGTCACACGAGTCGACACAATTGATCGTTGCTAATTGTTTTTCTCAACAACACTTGGCGGCTTTGCGTAACAAGAATATACTAAATGAGTTCATGTAACTGTACAATAGTTTCACCTCGATCTGTCCAGCAACATGACAATCTCCACATTTACTGCATTCTTTCAGTCCAATTCTCTGTTCAAAAATATGGAAAAGTCGAGACCCATCGACGCGTTCACCCATCATGAAAATCAATAATCGACCCACCGCAGCGAGTTGTATCCGTGTCGTCTTACATTTCGCTTTTCTTACGCCATCGCTTTTCTCGTACCTTATCAAAACCCGAACAACCAATAATAGGCGACCTACCGCAGCGACATTTCCACTCTCAAAAAAATCAATAATCTACCTACCACAGCGTTCACCAATAATAAAATCAATACTCGACCCACCGCAGCGAGTTGTATCCGTGTCGTCGCAGCCAGTGGTCCATCGGGCTCTCCGGATCGAACGACTTCGGACAGCAGTGCAGGTTGTAGAGAGTGTTGATCGCCTGCACAAGGATCGATCGATAAAGGGAGCAAAGGTACAGTACCCCTACGAATACGGAATAGTTGAATGCAGAGAAAACATGTCACTAGTCGAGTGTTGTGAGAAAATATTTTCAACAATAGCTCAAGGAAGAATTGACCAAGCCTAGCCTAGGAGCCATTTATGAACTGGGTGAATCCCAAACTTAGCAAGATCAACAGTGCAGTCTTCCCGCCTAGCCGTTTTTATCACTCTATCAGCGATCGCATAGCAATGCAGAAAAAGTAATTATGGAATGGCTTGAAATGGAAAGAACGCCGTATCATCCGCACCGGTAGTCTACGACTTTTCAGGAACGCCTGCTACCCCAATCTCTCTGCTATCACAATATGTCTTGTTGTGCACAGATATTCATCAAGTGAAAGCAAAATTGTCATCAATCGAATATCAGCCTATCCCTTAAACATCTCAAACCCCTCCTCCCACTGTACCCTACCGTGTCCACAATACCTTGCAATCCGAGTGTCCACACACGATGACGTGGTTGATCTTGCCTCGCTTCACAGCCAGCTCGAGCGCCGCCGGTTCCGTCGTCACGGACACCTCGTAGCCGACCGGACCTGCAATTAGGGTATGGTAGTCCGGAAGGCGCAAAGTAGAAGGAAAGAAGCTACTGAGGATGGCAATAGGAGAGAGGCTCCTACATTGATTGTGTAAATTTATATCGCATCCTCTGCGAGGTAGTTATCAAATAGTCGTGTCTCGCACTGAACTCAACGAACTGGTGCAACAGTAATGAGGCAGGCCTGTGCGAATGCTTTTTTCTCGATGAACTTTCTGGAATTATACACAGCGTGTATTGTCCTGGCTCTCTTCAGTCATTCGAAATGATTAGAGTACTACACGCACCGTTATTCGTCGACAAGAACCCAAACCATGCGCATGACCCCCTTGAACTCTACCGTACCCCCCTCCCACTCACCGTAGTTGTTCGCGTGCGGGATCATGTTGCCCGAGTTGCGCACCACGAACATGTCACCGACCTGCGAATGTTTTATTATTCATATTTTATTTTCCTGGCCGGCCCTTGTTCATTGCTCATGCTCCTTCTTTGAACAGCATCATCTAACCGTGCAGCGGGAATACGCCGTCCTGCTCAACCCTAACCGAACCAGATTCTTTAACACAGATATAACTACCGTATTCCTTTTCTACCGTACCCCCCCCCACCACAGTACCTGGCTCTGCGTGAACCTCGCAGGCAGCATGCGCGAGTCCATGCACGTGAAGAAGACGGCGGTCGGGTGCGGATTGTCCCTGATCTTCTCGAACTGCTTCACCTGAGAAGATCGAGAGACTTATTGATTGATTGAACGTTACGGTAGCCAGAACACAATTAATACTTGAATGCAAACAACAAATTTAGTCAACTGTTAAGCGGCAGCTTTGAGTGTAGTGGCAATAAAGATTCGAATTGAGGTGAAATTTGAGCAAAAAAACAAGTCCCTTGAGGTGTTGGGTTCTCGTTTCACTAGCCAGTGAGATAGCGAATAGAAATAAACGGCCAATCAATTGGTAGCAGCTCCGACAAATAAGTAAACAATTCACCTATCGAGAACCCAACAGAGTAAAGCAGCTGCAGATTACTCGTTTCAATCAGAAGTTAAGTGGTAAGGGCAGAAGTGTAGCTATTGCGAGAACCACTTTGATGTTGCAACAAAAATCGTAAATTCGGTTTAATTTGAGCTAAGGATTACTGGTTTCATCGATACGTCAGATAGTAAGTGAAACGGTTCAGCCACTATGTAGTTTACATCTATTGAAAAAGGTATAAGTTAAGAATATTAACTATCAGTTGTTGACTACTTGTTTCATGGATTAGTGATAGTGGGTCTCATATTTACACAGCCAATCAAATTCAGGAGACAAGTAATACATCCTCCAGGACTTACCAGATCCTTTCTGACGGTCTGCCGGAATCGGATGACTCCGTTGAGGATCTTGTTCAATCCGGGCATACTGTAACTAGACTCTAGTTTCTTTACTTGTCGATCGATAACTACCGTAATCAAATATCGTAGCGCAATCATTACGCTTCAATTCGCAATTTAAGGCAGATAAAAAACAAATAAATATTTTATTACAGCAATCGATGGCCTTGAGATCCAACCGGTAACTGGGAATGGTGCTATTAATAGCTTCGTTGCAATGTAAATATCCGTCAAAACATCACATGCTGACTAATCGATAATCAATACAACAATAAATACATACAGTACCCGTATGAACAATACATCACATTAGATCACTGGGCAATCACAATTCGGACTTGACTGGAGGCTGTTTTTCTACCGTTTCCTTCATGGGAGCCTCTTCATCTACCGTAACCTCCTTCTCCTGGGGATCGACTACCATACTCTTCGGCTCCTCTACCGTATCCGGCATCACGACTACCGTATCCTTCTTGGCTGCTGGTTCAGGCGCCTTTTCCTTCGGTGGTTGCTCCTTCTCAGGTACCGTATCCTTCTTGTCTACAGGATCATTTCCATTCTCCGCTACCGTACCCTTCTTCTCATCAACTACTGTACTCTTCTCGGGCTCGGTGACAACCGTATCCTTCTTCTTGTCCTCCACTTTATCCCTTTTCTCAGGTACAGTACTCTTCCTGTCGGCTACAGTATCCTTCTCCACTTCCGTACTTTTCTTCTCTACGACCATCTTATCATCCTTTTTCTCTTCAGTCACCATATCCTTCTTCTCCTTTTCCATTTCCGTATCCTTCCTCACGTCCGGTATCTTCATCTCATCTACCGTACTCTTCTTATCCTCTACCGTATCCTTCTTCTTCTCTTCAACTACCGTACTCTTCTTATCCACTACCGTATCCTTCTTCCTCTCTTCAACTACCGTACTCTTCTTATCCACTACCGTATCGCTCTTGATCTCCTTCTCGGCTACCGTATCCTTCTGACGCCTCTCCTCCTCATACTCCTTCTGCTCCTCATCCTCCCATTCTATTCTATCTTTCCTGTCACGATCGAGGCCCTCCGCGATGGTCGGCCTGTCCACTTTGAGCTTCGTCAGCACCTGTGAAGGAGAGGGCATTAGAGGGCATTCAATATTTATCTCGTATCAAGAAATCCCAACTCCCAACCCCCCTGTCCTTTCAAGCAATATTTAATTTAGGCTAAGAGCTTTACTGCTGATCGCGTAAAAAAGTGGTTGAAATAGATCAAAGTCGTTTTAGAAAACGGAACCGGATACAAACCAACGTACACCGTGAAATGCTAAGATAAGAAGCGCTCGCGCAACCCAAACCCCGCGAGTGTTTCATCGAACAATTCGTAGCGAATTTGGAAGATTAAAACATTTGTGTAGAGGTTTCTAGGACACGTAGACACCGTACTGCAGTAGAGGATCTGGCTCGATCACATAGTAGCCCCGAAACACGAACCATCCATGATCAGTAAAATCAACTTATTGCCGAAACACCCACCCCCTCAACCTGGTGCTATCGCCTAATAAAATGAATACCAAATCGATCGGGCACTCTGATCTTCCCCTCTTCTCAGCCTTCATCCATCACATGTCAATACCCGAATAAATCCAACAATGCTCTCTATTTACTTGGGCCGGATAACATCATATGCGATGATGCTACTCCTAATAATGTGAACCTTGCGAAACACTGATGCCCCATGCTCACCCGTTCCTCAATCTTCCTCTCCGCCTCTCTCATCGCATCGGGCACTCTGCACCCTCCTCCCTCCCTTCCTACTGCTTGTGCTATATGTACCAAACCAACCGTGCGTATTCAAAAATCTAGCAATAACGACCTTTTTTCGACTATTTCCATGTTAATTATTATAGATACCTTATCCAGGCTAAACTTATCGAATCTGTTATGGAAAACCTCATCCATGTAAGGCCCCCGAAACACGACAAGCCCCTTTCCAATTTGCTTACCCGTTCCTCAATCTTCCTCTCCGCCTCTCTCATCGGATCGGGCACTCTGCTCTTCCTCTTCTCCTTCCTTCGATCTTTCGCGATCTTGTACTGAGTCAGGTCGTCGAGCGTGTAGCTCTGCTCGAAATCGTGCTGGAATTGGAGGATTATTAATAATTAATTTATCTGTTGTGATTATATTTATGTTTGGAAGGAACCGTAGTAGTATTAAAGCTATCGCGCACTCAGGCGATCTTATGGGACTGCTGAAACCCAACTTCAGATAATCTCAATTATGAATAAAATAGCTTGTGGGAACGTTCAAGTCGATAGGAAATATTTTTAGAATTAATTATTGTTACCTCGGATTCAAAAATTAAAGCTACCGTGCACTCAATCAATTATACGGAACTGCTGAAACCCATCTCCATCGTGATGCGCAACGCTCCGATTATCTCAATTACGATGTCGCCTAATACCAATTGGTATCGTATTATTTTTTTTGCGTAGGCCCGTTCAAAGTCAGATCACTGAAGCTACCACGCACTTAGCCAACCATAAAAGACTCGTGAAACTCATGTTCATCTATCACAACGACTAACTCTTTTGACGGAAAGTCTCCTCATCGAGCGAGAAAATCTTTCTAAATATGAGTTTTTCTGTGTGTAATATGCCCTGAACAGCGGGTTTGTCTAGAGATAGTCTATCTAGTCCGACAGCGAACCATCGGTTTCTACTTCCCAGCACTCACAATAATATTACCTCCCCTCGCTAACCCGGCGCTTCTAGCGCACCCCAATTCCTGATCTCACCTTGATCTTCTTCTTCAGCGAGCTCTCGTAGTACTCGGCCGTCTCTTCCTCCTCCTGCAATGCATAATTAGTAATTAATTATACTAATAAATATAACTAGATCTGATTGAGGATTTTTTTAGAACACTATCACAAGACTAATGGGAAACAGGGATACATTGAAATGTCGTGAATTTCAGAAACTACAATTCTACTAGGGTTGCACGATCGGAAAGCCGGTAATATCGATCCGTGGACTGGTGATTCGTTGGCTCTACATAATCCAAAATCTAGATCCCTATTGCTGCCAACTCCTTATGCTTTGATAAATGTGTTTCACAATGTTTCATTATTCGTACAAACACCTCGCCTATCTCTCACTGTCAATAGAGTCTCATTGTCTGGTGAAAAATGGAAGAAAAAAATGTCTTCGAGATGTTTCACCTCTAGCTCTCTAAATCCAAACAATGGCTTCTAAACAAGCCACGGAAAAACAAATTACTTCCACCTCCGCATTTCACGGCACCTCTCGTTACCTACTCGATGTATCACCATATCTACATATCCCTTTTGTTTGACTCCCAGTCAATTTGTATTCGTCATGTAAGTAAAAATAAACCAAAAAAAACTCCACATCGACCTTCGGCTCCCTCGCCAACGCATTACCCACTCATTTCACCGTCTAATTCGAAAGAAAATCCAAAATTAAAGCCCACCTCCACCTTCGGATTCCTCGCCATCTCCTCACACAACAATGTCACTCGTTGTTTCACTATACTCATACACTTCTAAACCATAGTCGCAAATAATTTGTGCGAGCCATGTCCCATCAAATGCACAATAATACCCACCTCCATCTGCGGCTCCTTGACCGTCTCCTCGTCCAACCACTTCAGCAACTCCGGAATGGACCGACGACCGGAGAAGACCACCTGAATGGAAGATATCGTAAGTGAAGTGCAGTCGAACTCTCGTTCTGTTATGCTATCTAGTCTGTCAGGGAAAAAGCTAATAATAAGTTACAAATACGAATATATGTCGCCCGATCACATAAGCAGGGATCATCAGTTTTGAAAGCAAGAGTGGTAAGGGGTGATAAGCAGATGCAAGACCTAGTCATTTTGGTGTGTATTTACTATCTTTTCAGAGGCAGAAGTCCACGGTCACAATCAATCATTCCTGCAGAAACATGCTTCTCTAATGATCCCGTTGATGCCCTCAATCACCAGGAGGCAATCGAATAGGTGGGATAGCGGTAAATTACAACCTGATCGTGAGAGGTAACGGTGAGGCATAACCATTGTTAAGGTGTATTTATCTGTTTTTTTTTCAGTGACAGGTGTCTGCGATTAATCATTCCCCTCAGGAGCCCACCTGCCTAATGATCCCACTGACGCCCGAAATCACCATATCAAATGATGCGTTTAGCGGGAGCAGAGGTCAAATACTCAGGTCATGAAAGCCAAGCTGGGGCATGCTATTACAGATTTTGAAGGCTATGGTACTTGCTGTGGCTAGGTTTCGAGTCAATTCCTCCAATTTTGTCGGTCGGTGGCATGCTTTTCTCTTATTTTTTGTTCAAAATGGCCTAAAAATATGCATAGGTCCTTTCGGGAGGGGTATTGGACATCTGAGCGGAAGCGATAAAAAAAAGGGGGGGGGGGAGCAAGCTACGCAAACCGAAAATATTTTATTTACACAACAGAAATACTTCACATTAACATCAGCAGGTTCATTAGTACCTAACTTGTCAACGAAACACAAATATTTCGACGAAATTGAAAGTTCTTTTATAATGCCAACCCGACGAGTTTGCGTTGGATGATCACTACAAGGAGGGATCTTTCAGGAAAAACTAGTGAGGATAGATTTGCCACAATAACAAAAAAAATATAATAAATAAATATATTTATAATAATATATTTCCTCACCTCCTGATTCGTGTCCTTTCGGAAGAGGATCACCGTGGGGAACAGACGGATCTGCAATGGGAACGGATAATTAGAATGAATTGCGATGAATGATACTCGGCGGATTAGTGCCGCGCGCATATTTTATATGCCGATTCACCGATCGGCATGGATGAGTCGTCATTTCTCCTTAGAATAACAAAAGAAAGAGACTCCAATTTCAAATAACGAATTGGTAAAACTACAACAACCAAAGATCAAAGATCAACTCCCCCCCCCCTTCCCGCTCACCTTGTTCGTCGTCTCCACATCATTCTTCTCCGCATCGACCACCCCGAAGATGACCTGAAAATGAATAAATGTTAGACAAAATAAAAATAAAAACAATCAACACCCGAGACATTCGCGCTACTGCTTTCCTATAACATTACTACGCCAATCGTATCACTGATTCTTCTGTTTCTCCTGTTCTTCTCGCCTTAATCATCACATAAAATCATCACTCGTACCACCATCCCTTTCTCATTTACCGTATCCCAAACTACAGTATGTCTGCCGTACCTTACTCTTCTCCGTCGTCCTCTACTATTGCTACTAGATTCTCACCATATCTCCAACTACCGTACTCCTACTGAACCCCCAGCACCGTACCTTCCTCTTCTCCTTACTCTCCTTCGCCGCCTTCTCAAACTTCTCCAAGAATTTCCTTGAGTGCGGGCACCACGTGGCGTAGAAGCAGACGACGGCGTCCACGGAGGTGTCGAGGACCGTCTGAGAGAGGAGAGGAGAGATCAAAGATCAAAGATCAAGGTTCAGGATGGACAGATCAAACCATTTTCACGATATCAACGACAACATTGAATGTGTCTCAACTCAACAAATTCAAGATCCAAACGAGGCAGCAATCTCACTGGATATTAGCATTATTGAATGTACAAAATAAAACAAACCCACATTAAAAAAAGGAATCATTGGTCAAGTAATATCGATTTGGTCTCAAAAATCATAAATAGAGGATCCTCGTGAAGCAGGAATCTCGCTGGCTTTTCATACCGTCTTCCTACTCTAAACCCGACTCATGTGTACCTCCTCAAACATCCGTGTATTCAGCCTGAGTACCGCTGCGCCCTCATTCTCCGCCGGCTCGATGTGCTCCACCTTGCAGTGCGGAGTCAGCTTGTTCGCCTTAAAATGCATTTTTCAAATTATTATTAAACTTGTATAGTTACAAAAAATAAAAGCTATCGCAAGATACGCCAGCTCTGTGCATCACTGAAATATTTCGCTTACAAGGGAATGGTAACTGGAGTCGGTAAAATTATCGAACGACACCCATTGGGCATCGTAGGGGACCCGATGGACGATCGATTTACGTTTTCAGAAATGGCCCATTAAATTTTTAATTAAAGTTATTTACATAATTAGTTTGTGTGTGATTTTGCGCGTGCCTCTCTCTTCGGTTCTTGTGCTCGTCTCGGAGAAG
>LS488144.1:83097-164103 GCA_900490705.1 Pristionchus arcanus | reverse complement strand
TTACCGTACCCTTGCCGTACCTTCTTCACGAGCGCATGTACCCCCCCCCGTCACCATATCCTTACCGCACCTTATCCCTATCATATTCCCAGTTACCGCAACCCTATCATACTCCCCAGTAACCGTACCCCTACTGTACCTTCTTCACGAGCGCCAGAATGGTGCCGTCCTCGCCCAGCTCGCGCGGCACGTACGCAATCACAGAGACGGGAGAGGCCAGCTGGAATTGTACAATAGCATAATTAATTTAAAATATTGTTTACTGTAGTAACCTAGAGTAGACCTTTTCATAGACAATCAGAGAGAGGCATTACTCCAATCAACTGCACTGGTGATTTGGTGAATTCGTGAAACGCTAATGCGCAGGGCAAAGTATAAAGTATATTGGCTCAGGGCAAAGTAGATAAAAATATTTTGCACCGAAGATACGATTTCAATGATATCGTGTTATTGAGTAACCCGGGGTATTTGCCGATCTGATGGAACACCAATCGTGCTTGCTCATAAAAATCACCCATATTTTACAACAAACTCTCCTATCCTACAGCAATGAACCAAACCCATTCCTGCTTCACTCACTCACCATAAACTCATCCATCTCCCTCTCTGTCTCGATCTCTCTCGGTCGCAGCGGCGGCAGGTACTGCAGCAGCCACGTGAGCAGGTCCGTGAACGTCTCCGAACCCTGAAACATATATACATTTATTTATTATTGTTTATTTATTATTGTATTTTATTTTCCAAGAGGACCCGATCAGCAATCGCGAAGCCCACATGAACGGCTAACGTATAGAAAACGTATGACCAATAATCACATAGTCCTGAATTGAAAAAAAATTGGCGCGAATGAATCAATCAACCTTGGAGAATTACAGGCGCACATTGCACGCATCTCTATGGCAATCACCACGAAATCGACTAGTTGTTATTCTATTGCAACACTCAAATTCAATTGAATTGAATCAAATTGTGTTAATGAATCAACTGCTTTTAAGCTGACACTGTAACGAGACTCCGCCTGATCCTTCCATAGTTTTTCTGTCATTTAGAGTCGGCTATTCAGGTTGGGGGGCCCAATCTCTTATTTTTTCGGGCCAACTTTACGTGCATGGCCGGCAGTCGCGTACAACTCGCTGATAGTATTTTTTTAATAGCTCACATAGACGTGAGACGGTGAGAGGAGAATTGAAGACGACCATCCTAGGATACTACATAGCAATCGCGAACCACGAAAGCATCTGGTTTTTGAAACCATCTTGTTTTTGAAACCGCGGAATTTCTCGAGATCAAATTCGCTGCCGAAACAACGATGCATACACTAACACTGCACCGGCACTCCACCTGCTGATTCCTATATAAATTTTTTTCTTGTCATTTTAGAGCCAGCGATCAGATATAACCCTACAAATCAAAGATCAAAGATCATCCCCTCACCTTGTACAACTGCGCCGCCTGCTTCGGGTCGCCCGTGAGCAGGAACAGCTCCGTCGTGATTGGCACCTTTAATTGGGTATTTAATTATAACAATTTAGCATTTAGGCGAGCACTAATTTGCCTCAAAAATGACACAAAACGGACAAATAATTTTCATCCTTCAACATCTGATACAAGAATACGATCAGATTGATCAGAGCCAGCGAGAGAGCGGGTGAAATGGGGAGAGTCAAAGAATCATAATGGCAACTCACGCCCTCCCAGCCCAGCCAGATGACGTCGTCGTCGTCCGGCACCGATCGCTAAAAGTATTATAATTATTTTTTTAATATAGTATGTTATTATTGTTTTGTTTTTATTTATTACTATCATGGAGGCCCAGAGTTAACTGAAAATGTTTCATGACTCTGAATTCATAGCAACGATGAATTAGGAATCCGCCTCGGTTACCACTTTTCTAGCACAGATCTAACTGGTTATTTGAAAGGCACCTCGGAATCATACGACACTTCCTATGATATAGTGCACAATCACCCGTGCTTCACATATAAGAAATAAGATTTGGAGTATTCAGTTACAGTGGCTAATGCGCGGTGCAAAAACAAATTCTCTAGTTCCAGTCCACTACCTTTCTAATAGGCATCTACCGTACCTCATTACATATTCCACGAAATTTCCAATCATTATTATCATATTTGTCATTGTTTGATATTATTTGATTGTTTACAGAAGAAGGATCATACATTAAAAAAGCTAGTGGAAAACTACCTGGAATTAGAAAACATAGCCCGCATTTAAGGTTTTCGTTGACAAGGCATGTTACTTACAATTCGCAAACATACCCCGCTTTCATAGAATTAGTCGTTTTCCAAGGTATTTTTCATAAACATACCCCGCTTTCGTAAGATTTTCTCACATAACTTTTTCATGTATGAGAAGGATGTGCACGATTGATTCAACCCTAGAACCCACAATTCATAGCACCAATGAATCGGGGATGTGCCTGGGAACACTCACCACAATTCTCCTCGACACATTCTAACTGGATTGCTTCAAATACCCCTGCTTGCCTCATTGAATTGATAAGACCTACCGTACCCCAATTTTCAGCTACCGTACCTTGACCCATATGGCCTCCTCCGCTCCTCTCGCCCTCAACTCATCCGCCACCACCTCCATTCGTCGTTCCATGCCCGCGACGTCGTTCGCGTCGACCCGAGCGATCACCAACTGGAATAATATCAATAATAATAATAATAATAATAAAATAAATAAATGATATCTATAAATAGTTTTGCGCAGGATTGTCAAAGCGAGTGATCAAAAACTTCTTTTTAAATTACTACTTAATTTATGTTTCAGTGAGCTCGTAACAACTGAATGAAACGGACTGAACTGATTTCAGTTGTAAATACAGTTTAAAAAATCAAATCTGTCTGCTCGATGCGAGCAACCATCACCCGGTGATTCGCGGCTCACAAGATTTTCTATAGGGCACGAAAGCTTCTCAAACTAATCTGTCCGTGACTTTTTTTATAATAGAATTTATTTCGAAGAAAGCGCACGTTTCGCTGTAGACTCTGCATCCGTTGATGGTGATTTGAGATTCGATTGTCCAATGAAGAAAATAATGCAGCGGATCCGCAACTAACGAGTGTCCTTTCAACCCCCCCCCCTCCGTACGATATACGTCTTCTGGTGGAGGGTGTGAAGTCTATTGGTCTCCTCGAATTGGGTGCACTTTAGGGTGTCAGAGATGGAATTATCCCATTCGCTCACCTTCCTTCCCTCGTTCTGGAGCCCCTCTATCACAATCGATACTCCAATGATACAATGCCATTTTTAGTTACGCTACTACTGCTTGATTCGGGTAAACACACATAATCGATACAGTTCCCTCCCAATAAATTTAAATAAATATTCGCTCACCTTCCTTCCCTCGTTCTGCAGTCGGCGCACCTCCGACATCGAGTGCCACTTGATCACCTTTAACGATGGGGTTTCATATGGCTGTTATGAACACTTCATCTCCTGGCCAATCAATACTGCTGAGAAGCTGATTTGAAAATTTATCATAAAGAATACCCTGCTCACTGCTTATTTACTTTGTTCCAATCCACTTGATCATTTAGAGGACTAATGTTTCGTGGTATCCATATCACCACCCCCGTACACTGTAGTGCGATGTTGATGTGATGTTGGCACGTAAATTCATCCTACCCTTTCCGAAGCATTTTTCTTGTTCGCCGTCACCCCCATTCACCATTGATGAAGCACTGTTTCAAGCTGATCATGTATGCGCTTAGCAGCATTGTCGCTCAATTAAAACAGCAGTCCATAGAGCCAAATTGATGAACTTCATATCACTATCACAATGACGAATAGCAAGAAGCCTCTATGTTTCACACTGTACATGTTAGCATTCGACTTTGCCTTACTGTGCTAGGTCGAGCATCTGTGTCCTAAAGTTTAGACCTAAACAAAACTATCCTATCCAACAAGGATGAACGCTGTTTCACCAATTTCATATCAGCAATCAATCACATTATCAAACGATAACTGGTGGATTTAAAAGAGATAAAAACGAAAAATCGTCGCCAAAAAGCTGTACAGTCAGTTCCCAATCAACCGTCTACCGTACTCACCGTGCCATCCCTCTTCTCCTCCTTCTTCTCACTTGTTCCCCTCTCGTTCGCTTCCCTCTCCTTCCGCGCCTTCAATTCAGCCAGTAACTTGGCGATCGCCTCTGAAATGGGAAATGGTAATTTGTTCGATTTGGCGCTTGCTACTACTCAAATAGCCAAAAGGCTTGACACCGTAAACCCGCTCAATTGCCTTCTAACCCGGCGCATTCAGCAAGCACCTCCATTACGAGTCCCCAAACTGCTAGATCACTCTTCTGCAAACACACTTCCTGATCTCTGATCTCTAAACCGGCGCTTCTAGCACACACCTTCCCCATAAGGCCCCAAACTGCCCGATCACATACTCTTCTGATCCACACTCGCTTGCGCGATTGCCTCGGTGTACTCGTACGTGTCCCGCGTCTTCTTTTCCTGAAAAAAATATTCGATTTAAATAATTAAATAACAATAACATAGTTACATCCCAAATCTGCCCTGTGATGTCCACCACATGTTCGAACATTCCTAGTAAGTTGTTTGTTCCATATTCCCCCTATCAGTATGGACCTCGAGCCTGCTACGATCGGTTCTTCTTTGACAGGAAAAAATACATACTTTGTATTACTCAATACTTCTTGAATATTTAAATTAATATTAATAAAACCATACCCTACCAGTCTCTGGAACTCATTGCCCTCCACCACAGTATCCTCTAGAAGTGATTCCTTCCGCCTATTTATTTCATCCCAACCCTCCTCATTTTTCCCCGTATCCATAATAAATTCTTGGCTTGATCTTTGAACTCTACCCCCCCCCCACCATTCCACATCCCCTACCCTTGCTGCCGCAAGAACCGATTCGACAACGTCGACGGACATCCGTCTCTGGTCAACTCTATCGTATTTTCATGTACATTATCCTGATGGAATAAATAATGAAAATGAAATGAAATGAAATACCCGGATCTCGGCCGTCGACGCCGCCACCACAGCCAGCCCCACTACGGCCACTACGGCTGCGAGCACCCGCATCTAATTAATTACGTAATTAATTAAATAATTCTAATTAATAATAAAATATAATCATCACCAGATATTGCAGTGGCCTCGGAACCACTCATTACATATTTGAACTCTTGAGATCTTCAGAAAATATTTATGCTATGTACAAACAATCGAAAATTGTGAGGCACCGGCGCATAAGGGTTAACAATTTGAAGGCAATCTCGATAATAGACTCACTAACATTAACGGGCAATCGATAATCTACTCTACCGTATCTTCGGAAGGAACAATCGGCATTCTAACTACCTTAGAAGAAGAACAACTTAAAAGTCAATCGATAATCAAGCTACCGTATACTCGGGATAATCAATCGATATTCTACCGTATACCTAGAGTACCGTACTACTTCTTCTCGTGATCCCTTGGGATGGGAGCACCCGGGTTGATCTCGAGATCGTCGTACTTCGGGTAGGAGCGAGGCTGCGTCGACTCGGATGCGCCCTGTAATTATTGATTTTTATACCACGATGCTCACCCATAAACTAGCCCACGAATTAATAGCCAAATTTTGCCTGACAGGTGCAGCAGCGATCCACCAGCAAAAGACCAAACGCAATTTCGGAAACTTTTCCGGGTTTAGAGGAAGTATTAGGGTTATCGGTGCGGGATTAGACATAGCGGGTTGCCCGGACCATAACTTTTCATAGTGTTCAACAAAATACGAAATCAATGACTCCTAACTTTGTCGCTAGCCCGACATCGTAATATCGTATTTGTTGTACACACTAGTCCAAATACTTCAATCCTTTTCAAGACTCGTAAAAATTACATATGCGATAAATATATTATTATTATTATTATTAACTAACCTTTCCCGTGGAGGTGACGATGGGTGCGCGCTTCTCGCGAGCAGCGTCCTCGGTCAGTTGCGCCTGCGATAATTGTGTTTCAACGAATACAAAGATAGGATTGGTCTATCATTTGATCAATTATTCCAATATGTCTGCCAGCAACTAGTAAATCTCGAGTTCAATAATATTTATAATGTTAAATGTGCAAGCGAAGATTGCGTTTCATCGAATACACAAGTGAAGCCGATTTCTGATTTGATCAATTATTCTGTGAGGGATAACTAGTAAAACTCGTGCTCAAAAACTGCGAAAACATCTAAAGCGTCTGCATGAACTTTGTTTCAACGACTATACAAATGCGGTTGTTCTATCTTTCGATCGATGCAGAGCACCTTCTGATCATACCTATGCCAAGTACGTACTTGTCGGCTACCCGTTCCCGAAGCTCCGCCCCTTTTCCTCGCCTCTCTCTAACCCGTCTAGACTAGAGCGCGCGCTTCTTAAAGAGCAGGTGTCGAGAAAGACACCCAGCCAGGTAAAACTTACCGGGTAGCCGACGCATGAGCTAGTGCCTAGGTATTTTGAGGCCCAGGTGTGCTTCTGATTAGCTGAATTAGTTATCACTACTGCAATCAGTAATCATCGTAGTGCCACTCTGGTCGCTCTCTGATCATGTGTTCTTGTTTTGCCTACACCTGCCAATATTGCAAGGTTGGCACAGACAAAGGCGAGTGATAAGATGACATCAATTTAGCAGCGTTGGGAATGCATAGCATTCAATTGTTTTTAATACCTTTTGTAGGATGTTGCGGATCTATTTTTGTAATATAAATATTTTATATAATACCTGCTGCTTGGCTCGATTGAGGGCGATCTCCTGGTCACTCGGTGGGAATCTGGAATTGAACAAAAAATGTAAATTAATTAAACAAAATTTAACAAACATAAAATACCAACCGTCGGGCGCTATTTATGTTTCAGCAATTGAATACATTCGCCTTGCCAGCATCACCAATGTTAAGATTCGCCCGATTTTCATAATCATAACCATACCTCCTCGTCCCCTTCAGCCACGACTGCCACTCGACCGACGGGCCCGCGTAGTCGATCGTGCGCGGGACGTCCTTGGGCGGTTCGAAGCCACTGATAAATATTTTGTTTATATATTTCAATCGTCAATATTTGATGATCTATTATCAAATGCCTCAATAGAATCAATGCAAAATTGCCACTAGTTAGTAATAGATATTGTAGTAGTTACAATCGCAGGCTTGCTTGACGTTTCAATCTTAAGCTAAGTGAATTAAGAACTTGAACGGGAACTAACCGGTTGACGTTCTGTCGCGAGTTGCGAATCTCGTAGTAACGATGGCCCATGTGGTCCTCGCCCACGTACACACGCTCCGAGAAGTCCTGGAATGGAGAATTGATCAATGATCTACCGATTTGTTTTAAAGAATGTTCTAGAACACGAGCAAGAAATCTCTTCGTTGACTCGTTTTTAATACGATTACTTAGCACAGTATTTTTATATGATCGAATTGCGCAAGTTAAGTCGTTTTCTGCATCGTGTTAGGCAGAAATCAACGAGCAAAATGTAACATGACGAAACACTCGGCAAACTGACCTTCTTAATGTATTTCTTGAGGTTCGTGAAGACGCGTGCCCACGATCCTGGTCGACTCATGATTCTGAGAAATGAATTATAATAAAAATCACGCAATTAACGTTGATCAAATAAAAAAAAACGAAATTGCTGTGGGAGCCGTAACGATGTCTGCGAAAAAGATTTTCGCGATTACGGTAGTTCGATGAGCTGATCATAAACTGGTTTTATTATATTTTCGATTTTTTGTCATACTAGACTTCATTTTCACATTAATAAAATTGGTTGATTAAATTCAATGCATTATCGAACAAGGCATAAATTTAAAAAAAACAGTTTCGAAAAAAGACATGGGGATAAAAAAAGCGGTCTTCCAGAAAATACTCAGACACGGAATTTCAAGGTACGATTTACAGGTTGACAAAAAGTTACAGTATAAGTAGTGTCAGTAAATGTCGAACACACGCGGTAAAATGGAGGGAATATTTGTTTTTCAAATTGTTGAAAATTTGAATTGGCGGGCAGTGGTTAAGCAGGTTGGCGCGCAGCTGAGTATCCAAGTCGCGGTCGTCAGCAGAGCCGTGGTCTGTGTTTAGTCTGTGCCGAGTACGGTGGTTGTTCGTTATTGATTACCAATCAGCCAATCAGGAAAAAGTGGGCGGAGTCTTGCTTTTGCATTGACCCCAAATTCCGTGTCAGAGTGAAAACGTGACTGAACTGGAGAATGGAATTGACTATATTCATTGAACGATCTTCAAACACGCCTTGTAGAATGCATTTCTTCGTCCGTTTGCATCAATTTACAAGCTTCTTCACACACGATCATCAGTTGAATGCATTTATTTCAATATACCTTTGTAAATACAATCTGATATGTTCTGTGATATCTTACAGTGTGTGCGCAGGGATGTGTAGGAGAGGCGTGTGGGAGGTGGTGGCTGGGTGAGGGCGGGGATCAAATCGGTATGGCTGCAAACCCGTGCGGATAATTCATCTCGTTTAGCACAAAACAAACAAACATAATCTGGCAAAATAAATCTATCTACGACTACTGTAAGAAGGGGAATGGGGTCAAATCAATATAAAGCTGGGATACTGTACAGCTACGCGTAGTCTATGCACAATCATAAGAGAAGTAGGAGAGGGGCGGTCGTTGATCTTTGGTCTTTGATCTTTGACCGATCAATCTTCATCTTCGTCCAGACTCTCTTCTCGTATCGCCTTCCGTAGCGCAGCCGACCACCTACAATCGATTGAATGGATACCGAATCGCTACCTTCATCTCGAGCCAATCAATACCGAAATCCGAACTGCCTTACCCAACCGTAACACGCTACCATTTTTGTAGCCTTCCCTCATTACACCTGCTTTTACCGTTGTAGACATAATATCCATAAATCTACTATATATCTGATCCTACCGTAATCCCGATTACCGTCCCTCCACACCACTACCGTACTCCTCACATTTTCGTGGCGGTATCCGATACGACGCGGAACGAGATCACGTGCTGGCTCTCGGCGCCGTACTGGTTGCGGTGGCGAAGGATGAATCTGCAGCAAGCAATCAATCAATCGATAACGTCGGCTACCGTACTCCGTATTGGACACAAATCGATAATCCCACTCGCTACCATATTCCATCAATCGATAACCTCTTCACCACAGTACTCCATCACCCTGTCACATCATTCAAGATACTCAACTACCGTACTCAAATCGGACTTAGAAAATCGATAATCCCACTCGCTACCGTACCTCTTTCCGCTCAAGACCTTGCCGCTCTCCGTCACCGGGTCTTCCTCCGTGAGAGAGAAGCCGTAGATCACGTGCTGCTCCGTCGGCTGCTTGTCCTGTAATAAGAGTACGGTAAGGGTTACGGTAGGCGTGGTGTGGATACGGTTTCCAAGATCACACATCCCAAAGTTTGTTTGCCAACAATAAGAAGAATGGTCAATGCATTTTGAAGCGGTAAAAGTCACCCCGTTTCTTCGAGTCTCACGCATGCTATCACTGAAATACACCTGCTGGCGGAACCGATGTTCTACTTTCCTTTTGCTTTCCAAAAAATACATTTTTTGCGTAAAGTTTGACTCCCTTTTTTGGGTTTCATGTATCTTTCTAATGGAAACCATCTGCTGGCTGAACCGATGTCATGAATTCTATTGCCTCAAATGTAAAATCGTTCCTGAAGGACTCAAACTTCCGGCTTTTGGACAGCTAAATTGATCATAGTGTGCCTACCGTACCCCTCCCCTGTTTCTGTCATTTCCCACAACTCACAAAGGCGGCCTTGTAGAATGCGAGGACGAGTCCCTCGTCCGCGAGGTGCGCGTGCATCTCCGCCTCGCCGCGCTTCGTCCTGAAGATACTGTGGTGTGGCTACCGTAATCTACACCACCAAAGCACACCACTCCAACTGGCATTACCCATTTTCAGTAAGCTGAAAGGATTTTTGTTCAAGTGCCCACTCGATCTGCGTAATATCAACGACCTCCTTTCTAGCGAATTCGAGTGCCCGAATATTACGTGTTTCAAGAGTCCTATTACACTCAACCGTGATTTCCCCTCTCCGATTATGCGTCGGCCGGTGAGGGAGTAATAATAAAATCCAAATGATCAAGTAGGCGGTACTAATTGTAAGGCCTTTAATTACTGAGATACTACACTTCTCGCTTCAAGACCATTTTAGCTACCGTAACCCTGCACTTATCGATATCCTCTTGAATCAACCGTAAACTCACTTCAAGAACACTTTCCCGTACACGGTTCCACCCTGTCGCATCCGCTGGTCGATATTCTGCATCCTCTTCAATCCGCGATTGTGCGGCGGCGAGAAGAGTGTGGCCGGGTTGACGCGTTCGATGCGCTCCTAGACGGAATACTGATTATCGATTGGCTACCGCATGCCGGTGCTACCGTAACCTATTGCGATGAGCTCCTAGATGGAATATCGATTGGCTACCGTATCATCTATCGCTATGATACTGTGATATAGTGCGATGCGTTCCTAGTTGTAAGAAAGATCGAATATCGATTGGCCACCGTATCATTTACGGTATCCCTATGACACGGTAACCTACACCGATGCGCTCCTGAGCAGGAGAGGAATATTGATTGGCTACAGAATACGGATCTCATCTACCGTATCCTTAATATGTCTTATCTAACACTAACATAAACACAGCATTTATAATTGTCGCGAGAACCGCTATGGAATTACCACGCCTCTACAAGTGTACAAGTATACAATACAAGCGCGAATACAAGTGCCTATACAAGCCTATACAAGTGCAGCGGCGCGAATCGGCCGGGCGAATCGGTTCAATCATTCCAGCGGAGATTGTTCAGCTGACTACCGCCGTCCTACCATAATTACTTTCCGAGCCTTTACAATGATTTTCGAGTAGATGCCGTACCCCGACCTTATCACAAAATCCCTACCGTACCTTGCCCTTCTTGCCCTTGGTCACGGCCAGCCAGTACACTCCCCGTTCGACCTCGATGAGGAAGTTGGGCGGGAACAGCAGGCCCTTCGTGTCTGCAAGGACGATTATTTGGAAACGTCGTCGTCGTCAGAAATTATATGGAGAACGGTGTTTTGTGTTTATTACAAGACATTTAAGAAACTGCTACATTTGCGTTACGATGAGTTCATTTTATGTTAGATGTGCATAGCCCGCAATACGATGGCGCTGTGCAGAAAAATAAAATAGGTAAGGTGAAGTGAAGTCTGAAGATCTACGCATCACCCAAGAAAGTTTATTGTCGCGATAGGCTCAAGCCACATATTGGTCCCAAATACAATTCAAGTTTCACAGACTGCTTATCAATTCAGAAGGCTGTGTTGCTGCGATATGACCTAGTCACTCAACTAATAAACTACGGAATTTTTAACACATAATATGAGACGGTTGGAATATGTCGCCCTCACAATCAATCTTCACCTCCACGACACATACTGGTACTGGATATCTAACAGGAATGCTATGCTTAGCAATCGTCGCCCCTCAATCTTCACCCCCACTCCACCACACCTCTCACACACACTGGTGCTTGTTATTTAATAGAAATGCGACGATACCCAAACGTCGCCCCTCATTCTGCACCCCGACCACACCACTCACACTGGTACTCGATTTCTAATAAGAAATTCTATAATTACTAAACATCGCCCTCAATCAGCACCCCGACCACACCACTCACACTGGTACTCGATGTCGTCGTAGCACTCGGGGCAGACAATCTCGCGCTCGAAGCGCAGCCGCTGCACGGGCGCGTACCCGCGGCACTTCTTGCAGATCAACTGCAATGAGAGGACGGTAGATTACGGTAGATCGCCAATCGACAACTGATGTGCGCATTACGGCGAGAAATCTAGTATTGATTGCTGAAGCGTATCGTTGCGATACAGAGATAAGTTGAGACTAATCGACGATCAATCAAGAACAAAAAAACTACATTACCTATCCACAGTTTTCAAGGCAAGATATGGACTACCGTATTCCGGTATAGACCAAGTCAGATTCCTATAGACGACGATTACCAAACGTCGCCCTCCTCAATTGCACCCGGCACACACAATCAATGGAAGCTACCGTACCCATCCGCAGTTGCGGCAGTGATGGCGTCGGTGCAGGAGGTTGAACGCGTTCTCGCACCCGTCCATCAGGCACTTCGTGCTCATCTGAAGAGAGACAATTACCGATTAGTCTCTACCGTAATCCCTAATCTTTCCACCCGGGACCAAAGAACAATCCCTCCTTCATGGATAATTATCGATTAGGCTACCGTACTCCATCATCTTTCCACTCGGGACCTACGAACACTCCATCGCCTATTCATGCAAACCCGCAAGACACCCGTTTCACGTGCTACGTATTGTCACTCAGTGACAGAAGGCGTCAATGCTACCCAGTCCGGCTTATCAGAAAGATAATTATAAAGTGCAAAGTGACAATTACCAAACGTCGTCCTCCCCATTTGCACCCACCACACCACCACCCTACCGTACCTGGTCGTTGATCCACACGGGCTGCTCGCCAATCTCGAGCGAGGGCGAGTTGGAGTGGCTCGAGCTGGCCGTCACGGACACCTTATGCCGGGGACCTGCAAAAACAATAATTAAAGTAATTAAATTTATTAATTAATAATTATGTGAATTACTGTTTTTTTAGAGCTCAGGAGACCAACGAAAATTGTGTGGCCTAGCTAAGTTCCGCTTTGCCAAACCTCAAACCAACCCGTGACTTTCGCGTTTTGTGAAAGTTTCATAGCAACGTAAAACGGTGAGAAACGATCACTATCTGCCTCATTCGGGTAAACGCAAACAAACAATACGACTAAAACAAGTAAAGGAACAGATAAAATTTATCAAAGACCATCATCATAGATCAAAGATCACTCCTTCCCACTCACCCTTTCTCGGGTCAGACGCGCGCCGCTCTTCTGAAGCCGTCCCGTTGATCGGGTCGAGACCGCCTGCAGAAGGAGGTAGGGTAATTATTAGTTATAGTTTTTACTCAAACCAATGGAAGGAAGATCAGAGTTATAGCAATTCGCTCGGCTTATGAGAAAATTCTGAAACACCAGCATGGCAGCTCAGAATCGATTAATTCCACCTGGTGCGCATTCGCTACGTTCCATCTACGTTGAGTACAGGATAACAACAATGTCACGCGGGGAGCGAATGCGCAATACCACAAAAATAAAATTTTAACTGTACAGTCTAACTGCACAACCGACGCCGCCAGCTTTCAGCATCGAACTAGGAAAAATGCTACCCGCCAGATATTCGCTGCATGCTGCCTACGTTACTCGGACCAATTTAAAGCAACAATCGCAATAACCCGAATAATACTCATCAAAAACAGATCATCAACATGCCGGTTCCAACGCCCGCAGCTTTCTCACCTCCAGCCGTGTCAAAGCTCAATGGCAAAGCTGAAGCTGCCAAAACACCCCAAAACTCCTATCCCCCCCCCTTCTATTCGGCCACGTCTAAACCGCAAAGAATACTCATCCACTCACCCACAACGGGCGTGACCAGCTCCTCCGCCTCCTCCTCCTCATCGCCACCATCGTCGTCGCTCCTCGCGTAGTCCTCCTCGTCCTCGTGCGTGTCCTGAAGGAATCAGAGATCAAACTGTAAACATTAAAAGACAAAGATCAACGTACAAGCCTAATCATCAGGCCTAAATCAGCAGCTTGCGCTACTTGCCCATTCCCAGGTTCACGGTGTGTTCAATACTCGCGAAGTGCAGCGTATTTTGATCTGTTCTTCGTTTCCCGGACCAATAATAATAATAAAAAAATACATTTGCCTTACTGAAAACAAAGTTATCACAACCTACAATTCTGCAACTTGGGATACTTCCCAGTTTCACTGTGTGCGCAATCCCCGGGGTGTAAGTGGGATTCGATGCACTCTTCTTCTTAGTCATCACACACGAAACATTGTTTTTTTTGCATTACCGAAATCAGAGTTCAGATCAGAGAAGAAAGTTCAAACTATAATCAAAAGGCCAAATTCAGAAATTTGTGCAACTTGCACATTCCCAGTTTCACGACGTGCTCAATACACTGGAACCGCACGGGGTTCTGATTTACTTTTCATTCCTGTCTGCACAATCAACAAAATCGTTCTCAAAGATCAAACTCCACCCTACAATCCTCACCTCGCTCAACCTCCTGCTGTTCCTCTTGCTTCCTCCTGCGGCTCCTCCGCTCTCCGCAATGATGATCGAGTGGGGACGGGCCAGTGGGGGAGGGGGAGGCGCGGCACGGGAGGGTACTGCAAAGCATGGTTGTTAGATTAAATTAAGTTGATTATGTAATCATTTTCTGTATTTCATTCAATTAGCCTCAAGGACAATTAATTTGTTTTTGGAATCAATGATCTGGTGTTATTGAGAGTTTTCCGCTCGAACTTAGTAGATACACTGCAGCACCAAAAATGCGGGACACGGAGTGTCAAAACTTTAGAAGCACAGACGATTTCCGACCAACAGCAAAGGGGCACCTATCTAACTTAACAATGAGTACCCGACTGCCGCACTACGAATGGTAAGAGCACTTGGCAAAATATTTACAAGCCCCTTTGCCCTATGCATCTCTCAATACTCCTCCATACTAAGTACGATTTCACGACCCACCAGTTCCATTCCCATTGTGCATGCCACTGCCGGGCCGATGCATCTCTCCCATCGACGGATCCGACGAGGCGGACGAGCGACGGCTGCCAGGAGAGGCGAGCAGCACGGACGCAGCCGCCGAGGCGCGCTGAAATGGAATGAATTGTCCCAAATTAAACCGGGTTCGGCCTTGATCCACGAATGCTACGATAACACAACAAACACCGTGGCGATAGTCTGGTCTTCTACTTCTTATTTTCACGAGACAACAATTCTTGCGGCAGGTTAATACGGGTTAACTTACCGTCTCTCCCTCATCAGTAGCCTCTAACATTTCCGATTCACAAAACGACCCGTGAGATCCGAGCTGCGCCCTCTTCTCATTACCCCACCAGTACTTTTTCCTATAATCTCCTCTTCGTGTTCGATCTCTTGAATACACACTGTTCTTCTTTCGCGCTCCCTGCAATCTCTCCCTCGTATCTGGCACACCTATCCTCCAATTCACAATACAACCCCGTGAACTCCAAGCAGCACTCAATTCGTATAGTTTCACCAGTGTGCGCTCTTTTGATACCAGTTCCTTGTCCGCGTAACTTAACACTTGCACTGCTTCTCTTCCCCGCTTGCAGCCATCCTCCCTTCGCCTTCTATCTAATGCGCACTAACTTGCCGGATCCTAGCCACACGCATTTTTCATAACAAAGCCTCTATGAACTCGAAGATGATCCGATCATCTATCACTTCAAAAAAAGAAACTCGTTGGAAGATGTTTTCATGGTAAACCAGGTTCAAGACTCGTTGTCGCACTAGTACTACACATTGCTCCTCTTCCTCACTCCCTGCAATCTCTCCCGCAGTGCTCTCCTTTCACATTCTCACAGGCTCTCACACGAGCTCCTTTTTAAGATTTTAGCTTCAGGCTTTTCATATCCAAGTCTCTATGAATTCGACAATTCAATCCTGGTTTTCTCATCAAGGCAATTGAACAATAAAACAACAACACGTAAACAGTATTGTCATTGATCCTCTTTCCCGCTCCCTACAATCTATCTCACATCACCCATCTATTCAACATTTCACCAAACCATCCCGTAAAATCATGGCTACATTCTGTTCTCATGACTGCACCATCACAGGTTCCATAATCTTTGGCTGCGTGCCTATTCACTCAAAAATATCAATGATAACGCACACTGCTCCTCTTCCTCGCTCCCTGCAGTCTCTCCCTCAACGCGATCATCTCTCCCTTCGCCTTCTCGCCAACTCTCACTCACACTCCCCCGTAAGATTCTAGTTACAGGCAATATGCATTACTTAACCTCTGTGAAGTCGAAGATTGTACACTGGTCTCCTCGACAAAAAATAACAAAGAAAATTATTTTTTATAAAACGAAAACAATAACAAAAACAAGTAAACACCCACACTGCTCCTCTTCCTCGCTCCCTGCAGTCTCTCCCTCAACGCGATCATCTCTCCCTTCGCCTTCTCGATCAGCGTCGCCCACTCGTCACGCGCAGAGGCGCATCTGAAAGAATTTGTCAGTGTCACTAGCGGAATTCGAGCCACAATGAATCAAGATATGCCAAAGATTTCCAATTAACACGATTTTTTTCTTTCTTTTGAGTTTTGTTACAAAATTCACCAGCAACGTTTCAGTTTATCCTAGGTCAAATAACTGTGAATTCCCAGTCTATTTCAATTTGACCTCCGTCGATCACATGTTAAAAATATCAATATCTTATCATTGTCCCACTCTACAACTGGGTGCCACCCCCCCCCCCCCCCCCCCAACGCAACTACTCCATAGATCGTTGAGCACTTCGGGGCATTCGACTACCGTGGTGAGCTCCTCTAGTGTGCCTCTCCCTATGTTCTCTCAACCCGGCGCTTCTAGTACGCATCATATCCTCAAGAGCGGTTTCACACTCACTTGAACCACAGTCCGGCGCTCTTCCGCTTGCTGCGGACCTCCATGTACGTGTCGTAGTCGAAGTGTGGCGTGATCTGAGATCATCGATCGAAAATTACAACAATCAGGGTCTACCGTAGCCCATAGCGGCATAGCCAGATTATGCAACATTCCTGCTGCGAGTATCATTCGACTGTCTCACTACTGTGCTTATACTGTTGCTTCTGAGCCCAGTTAACGATACAGCAAACTACCGTACCCCTCCACCAATCAATAATTGGCTACCGTACCTCCAGTCGGACTTCCTCGATCGGTATGGCGTACGATCGTGCCATGTCGAACATTCCCGCCGACCCGAGCGATGACATCACCCGACACAGCCAGAGCGTGTCAGAGAACTGAAGTGAATAATAATGAATTAATTAACAATGAGATTGATAATTGGGGCCTAATGCCTACTGTATTCGATGGATTGGTTAGTGAAAGATGTACAAAAAAAGAGTCAGAGAGTGTCCGAGAACTGGCATATAGTTACTGATTAGAACTTAAAAGATTGAAATTCAGTTTCAGTTGTGTGAGATACGAATTAATTTAGTCAGTTAACACTCAGGTAAAAGGAGCGTCTGTCATAAAGGATTTTTGTGTGATTCGATACGAGGAACCATTGAAACACACTCCACTGCTTGACTATCACACCAAGGTGAAACATCACTATTGTTGCTTACTTCTCACGAAATATCGTATTTTTATCTCGAGAACAATTCTGTGATCGCCGCCCAACGACTCCCACTAGATATGAATTCCCAGTGAGACACAAACTCCGCGTGGATAGATAATTCAATCAGCACCATTAAAATGTATATTAGCGCTTCGGAATCACAGCAGGTACGATGTTTGTAATTTTTAAATTGATTCCAAAAAGAAGAACGATCTCATTACCCGGTACTATCACCGACAACAGAAGCGCGAATCTTGCTCGCACGAATTTTTTTAAAAAGTATTTGTTTCTACCATATCGTGGAATTATTGAAGAAAGCCCGTTCCCTTCAAACTAATATGCTCCTCGAAACCCCAGTCCGCCTACCAACTGCCTTTACAACTCACAACTTGTCAGCACACTTTAAATTAAAAATAATTGACTAATTAATTAATAAAATAATTAAATAAGCAACTAATACACCCACCAGCACCAATATCCTCGGCTGCAGGTCCTTTCTCGTCTGCTTGTCCACATTCTCCTGTCGGATCAGTCGGCGGCCCGGCTTGAACACGTCGAATTGACCCTGGAAAGATCAAAGATCAGTTTTTGGTCGAGATAGATCAAAGATCAACTATGAGAAAAAGAGAAAGCGACGTCAATACAATCGCCAAACGTCTAACATGTTTCAAGTTTCAAACTCTCCTCTTATACTAGAATGAAGCAGCGTCAATGATTTCTCTTCGAAGACTTCATTTGGAAAACAAAAAAAACAACGACAACCACACAAAGCATAGCCCTTTCGCATTAACTCATCGCTCAATCATGAACCCCCGTCCCCCTACTCTCTCAAAGTCGGCGCATCTAGCTCACACCCTCATCTCAAGTCTCACCTGGAACAGCGTGGCCAGTCGCATCAACTGATCACTCGTCGGCAGTCCCATCGACTGGTTCACCTCCATGTTTATCTTCTCCAGCATGCTGATCACGCCTGAGAATTAATTTATTAAAATACTTATTTAAAACCGGCAATGATCACCCTATTCGTAACAGCACAAACGTGGTAAATAATGAGCAAACACTAGGACGATTCGTGGTTTCAGCAGTGAATCAAATGACATTTGAGATGAAATGAATCAATGATGCTTCCGATCTTCTCCAGATAAGCTATTTGCTCACGATAAAAGAAATGTGATGGCCTTTTCATCGTGCTACATCATCTTCCGAAACCCACATCATCGTTTCAGATACTGGAGTCTGCAGTTTAACAACATTCTACTCCACTATAACCTACAATCTACCGCATCCAATTTAGATACAGTGGTCTACAGTGTCCCCTTCGGCCGCACCTTCAGTGGCCTACCGTACGCCCCCCCCCCCACATCATCACTACCGTAACCCACTCACCATCCGTCCGCTTCCACTCCTCGCTGTCCTCGGGCAGGAACTTGATGTAGCTCTGCATCAGCAGCTTGTACCTGCAATGGAGAAGTTGACTAGCGACCTTTTGGAAAAGACAGAATTCACATCAGTACACAACGCACACTATGGTTGCACTGAAGATACATTTCTCAATGCGAAACCGTCTATGGGCATCAGTCAGCGCGTTATGTTACCCACCACCACTAGCGATACCGTAACTATTCATCAATCGATACCTATCTAACTGCCGTAACCCCCGACTACCGTACCTCCAGTCGGACTTCCTTTATCGGAATACCATACACTCTATCACCTATGCTTACAATATATGTGCCAGAAAGCGATACCGTAACCAATCCCCAATCTGCAACGTTACTCTAACCAAAAGACTGCAAATCCACTAGCGACTTTTCGGATTCGTGTACAGGCTATACTTCGGAGCAAGCTCGTACATAGATCCGCCGCGGTTGCCTTCTATCGGACAAAAGAACATCCCAAGAGCAAATTGTTGGCCAATTCATGGCCTACTAACCTTATGTCATAAAACATTCTGCCATAATTCGTACGGTACCTCAAAAAGATACCGTACTTGATAATCTACCGTACTCCCCCTATGATAACGTACTTGATAATCTACCGTACCTCATAAAGTTCTGGTGGACCTGGTCCAGCTGCTGGATGACCGCGCCGACGCCCCGGTTGAACACGCGCTGCTCGAACTGAAATAGATTACTATTAAATATTATTAATATTTCAAGAAGAAACGAAGGAAATCACTGCGAGCAAATACTGAGAGCCTAAGGAGAATATGTGAAACGCGACTCACGCTGGAGGAAAGGAGAAAACAATTATGCTAATACCACTAAATTTTTAAAGTGTATTATATTGTCGACCATTCAAAGAGTTCACATCGTCACATACTTCTCGCCCCACACTAGACTCCTCGTTGAAGCACGAGAGTGGCTGCTGACACACTTTTTTCGAAAAAAGCTAATGGTAGCGGATGTAAAACCAGCACCATCGCTATGATTGGAGATTCGGTAAAACAGTGCATTCTAAGAAATTGAAAAAAAGAAAAGACATCTCCCCGTCTCCTAACCGAGCACTTGACCTACTCGTGTAATGCAAAAGCCCCAATAAACAGTAGAGCTGGCTAAACGATTGCGGCATTGCGGCGCCGCAAAAGGGAGAGGTCAATAACGGTGCTGAAATAATCATTGCGGCGCCGTAATGAGAGAAGGGAAGAGATGGGAAGAGGCACCATACGCGAGAGAGCGTGCGAAACGAAGAGACTTCTTCCCTTCTCATTGCGGCGCCGCAAAGTGACCTCGCTTCATTGCGGCGCCGTTTACGCCGATTTGCCAACACTAATAAACAGGATGATCATTTTAAGTACTCAAGAATCTCGGACGATCGCTGAAAGCGCACTTACATCACTAAAGGAGTAGGCCTGAAACGACAAGTCACGTGATACATTTAAATTACAACAAATTCGCTGTTGCGCAGACTAGACTTCCATGTCACAGCTTACACTGCTGCAGCATGTTCCCACTTTCATTCAATTTGAGAACCACCAGAAGTCTTCTTCATATTGCCTATCCCGCATCCAAGATAGCTATATACTCAAGTCGAAACACAAGCGTGATTGGGGGGGAAGATACAGAAAAAATCCAGACTGCTTCTCTCTGTTCTGATCTAGGTTTCAGACGTTCGTTAAGGTCAAGCTGACCAGCTATGCACTGATTTCCAGAACTCTTGCGGTAAAAATAGAACTAGAAACACCACTTCTTAGCTCTCTAAAACGTCTCATCACCGAGTGAGACGTCCTGCGCTTCACATTTCCTGTTCATTTCGCAAAGAATACCCATGTTATAGTCACCTATCCCACACTCCAATCTTTTTAGGGAATACCCACCGTCAGCGTCGCGGCTGCAAACTCCGCGTCCTCCTTGAGCAGTCGCGTCATCTCGTCCGCGATCTTCGACTTCTCCTGAGATCGATGATCTTTGATCTTTGGTTCTTGATCTTTAGTCTTTCACTTTCACTCCCCATTATCCATAGCTCAAATGATCCAAACTCTTAGTATAAATCAATTAGCCCTACAACGACATTGCTGTTTATAGTTTGATCTTTGATCTTCTCACCTTCAGGAACGGAACGCACTGCTTGAGGAAGGGGGCGGTGCGCGCGAATATCGTCGACATGCGCGGCGTCAGCGAGCTCCTGCAGTGAGAAATTGGATTGAAAAACTAAAAAAAGTTGCGGATTAGGATAGGTCAGGGGCACAGACTTGCTTTTAGTGGAAGTGTGGCTAAAACAGAAAGAGGAGTATGGCTTTGAAGTAGCAGGATTTCGCACTGATCCTTTAGATTTATTTATTGATATACAAAAGAGAAATTCAAAATCAAATCAACACCACTCTACTTCAAACGCTCATGTAGGATTCGTGAAGCACGACTCCGCTTAGCGGAATAACATTCAGGAAGGCACGCCATGAATGAATTGTCTACGCATCCCTAGCTGCACCCCTACAAAATACTTCTAAATTCGAAATACGAAATACGGGGTAATGTCATAATCATTTTACACATTCTCCCACCGGTCAAAGCGACGAGATTTTGTGTGCATTGAAGATACGATTGCTTACACTTCGAACTCTAATTATCGCTCACCACTCCTCCATCATCTCACCTATGACTTTCAGCGGCAGCTTGTGGAACTCTCATTACACCTTCTCAAGCATCGGAGCCCTAGCGAAAATGGGCGTGGCCTAACAAAAGTGGGCTGAGGTTGGGCACTCACCACTCATCCATCATCTCCTTAATGTCCTTCAACAGCAGCTTGTGGAATTCGTGGTAGGGAATGAGCAGCTTCTGCACGCGTTGCACGACGTGCAGACCCTGTGAAATTAATTATTGCTATTTTAATTAAAATTACAAATGTATTTTCAACCGCATAACCTAGTCCGAAGTCCATTGAATCTATGAGAGGCATGTCATCTTCTAATCATCGCGCAACGGGAAATCGCTTGCTCAAAATTATGCCCAATGCGGAAGAAACACTATTTTTCCTGCACACACTACAACGTGGAATAATTTACGAATAATAATTATCTTTTTTGAGCCACAAGGCGGAAGCACATTGAATGTGCGTGAGGCATTTCATCTTCAAGTAATTGCGCAACGCGAAATCGCTTGGTGAACAACGATATTTTCGCGAAAGTATTTGATTTGAAATTCCACAGAGCGTTCAAGGCCAAGATTGAATACCGCACGTAACAACACTGTATCGAAGAAATGCTAAAGCGCGAAAACTCCTGCTTGCCAGGCACGGAGTTCACATGAATATTATTGTTATTACCAAAAGGCGATATTCCACATATCAATCGTTTTTAAAAAAATCACTTTTATAGTCTACTTCTGCAACTCGAATCTGGCACATTCGCAATGGTCGAGCAAAGTATCTCCCTTACGGTCGTATTCCAGCCATAGTTCCACCATTTCCGATGGCATAACCAAACACCCCACCCCCCACAATGTCATCGGTTCACAGCTACCGTACCCTATTATCGATTGATCGTTGATCTCTCATCTCCACATGCAGTTTCCTAGCTGCTTTCTCACTCAACTACAATATCGCGCAGTAACTCACGCAGTAGATCAGATTCCAAATGATCTTTGATCTTTCCCATCCCTCCCCCACCCCTAGCGTAATTTCTGTTCTCAGCTACCGTATGATTGATCTTTGATCTCTCGCTCACCTCCACATGTATCGTGCTGCTTCCAGAGGGCGCCGCGAGAAGCTGCCGCCCGACGCGCTCGCCGTACTCGGTCAGGTACGAGGGGTAGATCTGAAATGGTTACGAGATTACAGATCAAGCTACATTCTACGCTGTAGTGTTAGAACCCAGTAAATAGTTGCGGCATAGATTTGTGCAAGTCAGAGTCTGATATCAATTCATCCCGGCCAATCAAAACTTATAATCATGTTATGAAACACCAAATATCTGGCGGATCAACCAAGTAGGCAATCACGATGTTTTGGTGGCCCAAAGTCAAATTATCAGAGATCAAGGATCACCCACATTGATGATCATATTGAGGTACTCGACGAACGTGCGCTGCACCGTGAGGAACTCGAGCGCCGCGTAGTGCAGCTTCTTCAGTCTTAATTTAATTAATTAATTTTGATAATTTAATTAAATAGTATAGTTTACAAATGGGGCATCAAACGGTCAAACCACCAGTGACAATCGTGCTACAGCTGTCGCGTAAGGGTCGTGGGACAGTAGCAAACGCGCTAGGCCCATCACTCTTGGAATAAAGCAATAATCGAGAAGCTCTAGGAAAAATGTATTATACAGTACACAAGACATCTTTCTGTTTTACATTCGACTCAAATTAGATCAATCCAGGAACTTTCAATAAGTCCGCGATCTCTAAGTGACCATCACTCCCTTACAATTAGCAAGCCTGTTCCGACGCAAAACACACGAGCCTTATTTGGCGCACATCGCTGAAACCCGTCTCGCCTAGATCGCATCCCCCTCTCCTCACCTGCTATTTTCCTTCTCGTCGCCGGTGTCGTAGTCGGGCACGTCCGGCGCTTCCTGGGAATACATTTAAATTGTTAAAATAATGCTTATCATACTTTATTACAGCTTTACAATTTTATCCTGACATCAGCCAGTGGAAATGCAGGTTAGGAATCAATTTTGCTATACACACTAATAAATTTTCTCCAAAGCAAATCCACGTTTCACGATCTTGAAAAACCACCTCGGGCAACTCATTCCACGATTAGTGCTGGTCATTTGTCTCAAAAATAAATCAACAATGAACCTCCAGTTAAAGGCCATCAGCCAGTGCGAAACTTGGCGCTAAACAAGGAGGGGAGGGGACCACAAACTTTCAACCGGTAAAATTCTAGTTTCGCGATCATATAACATTGCACCGCGCAGATTTGCTTACAGTGACAGTAGGTATTTCACGCATATAAAAAATGTTTTTAAACAACATATTAAAATACACAAAGAGTGGTACGCGCAGTAACGTACTCATTTGACCATTTCACTTATAGCGTGACGATGACCTTACAACCCCAGAATCTACCCTGATTATCAGCTTGAGGGTGCTATTTACCTGTATGAAGCTCGGCCCGCTGCTCGCACTAATGGCCACGATGCCCTAGCTTCAGCCCACTTTTTATCACTATTACATTAACAACCCCCCCCCCCAATTAAACAACAATAAGAAACACAATACATACCTGTATGAAGCTCGGCCCGCTACTCGCACTAATGGCCGCGATGCCCGATCCGCTCACATTCTCTACGTATGAGGGCCCAGCTCTACCCTTCTTTACCTTCCCATCCCTATCTTCGATGACCAATTAGTAGCCTAGATACATCCCAAATATATCAAAAATAGCACGCATTTATCATAACATCCAAATATCGCCGTTCTTTCGCATTTTGACAACGTGATAATATCGACAAACTCTGTCATTCACCTGTATGAAGCTCGGCCTTCCCTACCCCTATCTTCTATGACCCATAATACTCCAAAAAGCACTAGTGCACCCCATATATCATCCACACTTCACTTATAGCGTGATGATGGCCTTACAACCCCAGAATCTACCCTGATTATCAGCTTGAGGGTGCTATTTACCTGTATGAAGCTCGGGCCGCTACTCGCACTAATGGCCACGATGCCCGATCCGCTGGCATTCTCCGCGTACGAGTGCGCAGAGGACGAAGCGATCGAGGAGATGTCCGACTGCGAAGGGAATTAATTATGTTATATCATACATTTTCATTACCAACCGGGGATCACAAATATATAGTGGTCTGATACAGGTATCCTTTGATGAAAGGGGTAATTTTAACGTCTGAACGCGGATATTCAGTGGTCTGACAACGGACACGGTTAAATATATAGTGGTCTGATTACCGGCCCGGTAGGTACAAAAATGTATGAGTTATATAACAATAAATAGTTCAAGATCTTATAACGGAATTCTTTGCTTGAGAAGGAGAATTCGCTCAATTAATGAACTGGCAGTGCGTCACTATTAATGCAGCATCGAATCACAAAACCAATATGATTTTTTTGTCCAATCAAGTAAGAAAATACTGGAATGAATTTCAAGCTACTGCTTACATGTAACACTTGAAACACCATAGCGCGGAGTACATTTTTGCAGAAAGATTGCCCACTCCCAACTACAATACGATCTCAACCGCAGCCTACTACCGCGTCATAACTTCAAATCAACAAGCATCTCAAACCCGTGATTTCATAGTTTTAAAGTTCATTATTAATCAATTGGTTAATTAAAATTATCAGCTCACCTTGCTGGGTGAGGAAGCGTGCAGCGCAGAGCCGGACACCGAGCGGGGCTGGTTCTGCAATTTGATAATCTATTCATCACTTCTTTACTTCAGTGTCCAAAGGTCGCGCGACTTGTGATTAGTGAGAAATAGAGTTCGAAATGCGGGTAATCGTCTCTTCATTTCGCACACTCTCTCGCCTCTCTGACCGGTTAGAGAGTGCGTGAAATGAAGAGACGATTACCCGTATTTCGAACTCTAGGGAGAAATGGGGCAGCGAGCGATCGAGAATAAAAATAGCTATCTACGTTTTGACACTATAGTAAAATTGCCTAATTATCTAATCACCAAAAGAGAATAGAAAGGGAAGTCAATTCAGCATCGCGACTAGGCAAACTCAGGCTACGCTATGCGCTCAAGATGTTCAGCCTTTCTTCAGTAACGCTATTTCTTGAATTTCTCCCAATTTAAATATTAGCCTGGACAAAGTACTAGGCTATTTCCCGCAACACACTAACTATCAAAGAAGCAAGCATTGTTCGCTGTGCTGAATTCTTCATCACGAAGCACATAAATAAAATACTGCAGTAACCTCCTCCCATAAAACTTCTTTCAGAGCAGTCATACGTGATTGTCATTCAGTCAATAACAAATTAAATCCAATCAATACCGAACGCTTTACTACCGCATCCTAATCTCACCCTCTTGCTCTCGGCGCGCATCTTGCCGACCGAGTGCGGCAGCGACGAGCCGTTGCTGCCCGGAGCGATGCCTCTGGAAAGATCACAGATCAGAGATTAAAGATCAAAGATCACATGTTATCGACCACTGATCAACAGTTATGCTTGTCGCACAATGTCTTTCTATCCGACCAATAACTGCAGAATTAAGGCACGGATGCTTAGCCAGCACCACACTTGACCGGTTGATGTTTCACTAGGAAAATATAACTGCATCTGTTCAAGTCCTCATGATAGCTTAGAGGGCATTAAAAAAAAATTCGACTAGGGTGTTGCAAGTTCCTAAAAAACTTGGATACATGAAGCAACAATGATCCATCTCCTGCGTCGTCTATACTTAGAAAATAAATTATTAATTAAGCCGAAAATGAAATTTAAACCAAAATCTCAATACATGATATTGCGGACTCCTACCCTACTTCTCACTATGCGATTCCTCACTTCACATCGCAACCATATTCACTACAGTTAGGTAATAAGCAATCCTACGGAGATGACCGTCTTACAAGCAATTTAATTTAAAATAAAAAGCCTACTCGCTCGCCAGCTCACGCGTGATTCCCTAACGCATTATCTTTACTCATTTTCTCACTGTGTAATCGCTTCAAAGTGTGTATATAATCACTGCAATATGGGAATAACTCACTTATTCGCCCGCTGCCTCATGATTCCATGCTACAGACTCCTTCCCAAATTTTCACTATGCGATTTCACGCCACACAAACTACTCGTAACCATTGCATCCTACGGATCAATAATAGATAATTGAATTGAGTTTAAATTTTGGAAATAAATTAACCCACTTGCTCGCCAGCTCCCGCATGATTCCCTAACACCCTATCTTTACCTATATTCTCACTGTGTGACTTCTCGCTTCACATCTCAACCATAACCACTAAAATTAGGTAAAGAGCAATTCATAGAACGTGGTGTTTATTACCGAAATTTAAAAAAAAAGCTCACTTGCTCGCCAGCTCCCTCATAATGGCCGAGTGCAGGTCGGAGCTGCCGTAGCCCGAGGTGGACGAGGCGTATCTGTAATTGTTATTATTATTATTAATCATTTAATTAAATTTAAATTCAAATGGCCTGCAAGATCCATCACTATGAACAGCATGTTACAGCAGAATATTAAAAAAAACCCGATTTTGCCATCTCTTCGCGGCTTCATAATTCTTGCATAGAGAGTTGTCAATCGGGCATGACTGATTAACCATTCTTAGCCGCAATATTTTATTCGTACCGTATCTCCCACGTCTCCTGATTGCTCTGACATTGGGTGTCAGCAGTTGATCGGCTTCCTACCGTACCCCTCAAACCTACAGTACCAAACACAGGCTACCGTATCCCGCCCAAGGCTACCGTATCCCCTATCGTACCTCCCACTTCTCCTTCCAAACTCCTGATTGCTCTGCGTATCGGTCGATTCAAAAGTAACAAAAAAACCCACACAACCCGCAGCAATCAGTCGTCGCTTGCCCATGCTATCGATAACTGAGTAAATAAGCGTTAACTACACGGCATGCCCATGATGCACCTACCAAATTTCGGATTCACTGACACCTTATACCACCACATGAGCGCCCTATTTCAATCGTCGCGAGTGCAAACATTCAAAAGTAACAAAAAAACCCACACAACCCGCAGCAATCAGTCGTCGCTTGCCCATGCTATCGATAACTGAGTAAATAAGCGTTAACTACACGGCATGCCCATGATGCACCTACCAAATTTCGGATTCACTGACACCTTATACCACCACATGAGCGCCCTATTTCAATCGTCGCGAGTGCAAACATTCAAAAGTAACAAAAAAACCCACACAACCCGCAGCAATCAGTCGTCGCTTGCCCATGCTATCGATAACTGAGTAAATAAGCGTTAACTACACGGCATGCCCATGATGCACCTACCAAATTTCGGATTCACTGACACCTTATACCACCACATGAGCGCCCTATTTCAATCGTCGCGAGTGCAAACATTCAAAAGTAACAAAAAAACCCACACAACCCGCAGCAATCAGTCGTCGCTTGCCCATGCTATCGATAACTGAGTAAATAAGCGTTAACTACACGGCATGCCCATGATGCACCTACCAAATTTCGGATTCACTGACACCTTATACCACCACATGAGCGCCCTATTTCAATCGTCGCGAGTGCAAACATTCAAAAGTAACAAAAAAACCCACACAACCCGCAGCAATCAGTCGTCGCTTGCCCATGCTATCGATAACTGAGTAAATAAGCGTTAACTACACGGCATGCCCATGATGCACCTACCAAATTTCGGATTCACTGACACCTTATACCACCACATGAGCGCCCTATTTCAATCGTCGCGAGTGCAAACATTCAAAAGTAACAAAAAAACCCACACAACCCGCAGCAATCAGTCGTCGCTTGCCCATGCTATCGATAACTGAGTAAATAAGCGTTAACTACACGGCATGCCCATGATGCACCTACCAAATTTCGGATTCACTGACACCTTATACCACCACATGAGCGCCCTATTTCAATCGTCGCGAGTGCAAACATTCAAAAGTAACAAAAAAACCCACACAACCCGCAGCAATCAGTCGTCGCTTGCCCATGCTATCGATAACTGAGTAAATAAGCGTTAACTACACGGCATGCCCATGATGCACCTACCAAATTTCGGATTCACTGACACCTTATACCACCACATGAGCGCCCTATTTCAATCGTCGCGAGTGCAAACATTCAAAAGTAACAAAAAAACCCACACAACCCGCAGCAATCAGTCGTCGCTTGCCCATGCTATCGATAACTGAGTAAATAAGCGTTAACTACACGGCATGCCCATGATGCACCTACCAAATTTCGGATTCACTGACACCTTATACCACCACATGAGCGCCCTATTTCAATCGTCGCGAGTGCAAACATTCAAAAGTAACAAAAAAACCCACACAACCCGCAGCAATCAGTCGTCGCTTGCCCATGCTATCGATAACTGAGTAATCATTACGCGATCAGCACATCAACACATTTTGAAATGACTAAAATCACTGGAAAACTACTATCGCAATCGGCATGAATCACCATGGGAACCTCATTGATCGCGCTCGAGAGCGCACGATATTTGTATATGGACTATCGGTCGACACTTCATTGACATTCGCACTGAACTGCCTGATTATCAGGCATCGCTGAAACCCCACTCCAACTTGGCGACCACAATTACGAAACGTCAGTTTTCCCGATTTGCGGATCCCTTTGCCACACGAATAGTGTCGTTTGAAGACGTACAATATATTAGGGAGACAGCAGGAACCATAATATTGAAGCAACTGTTGATCCACCCTACTATCAAGAATCGCTGAAGCACAACTCCAGCTTGCAGTTAAAAACTCACAGTACAGTTGAAAAACGCCTATTTTAAACACTTTTCCCACACAAACCCCTCAAAATCTCGTCTAACTCTCTCCCATCCCCTCGCTCTCTCGTCTCTCTCTAACTCACACTCTTTCTCCTCTTCCTGCCCTTCCTTCCGCTGACTGCTTTCCTTCTATCGCGCATGCACATCACTGCTTGCTTCCTTGCTTGCTTCCGAGTAGGGTGAGTAATTGATTAGTAGAGGGAGACGAGTGATCGACCGCCCGGCGCGCGCGCAGAGTGTCGAAATGCGCAATGGAAAACGCGAAAGACGAATGATTTTGCATTTCGCGCGCCCTCGAGATCGACGTTTCATAGGGAAATGAAGTAGACGGCAAATTGCGCTTGTCAATCGTAACTCTTCATACAGGTTTGAGAAACAAAACACCCGGTTTGTAGGGATATGAACTATCCGGGCACTTGCAATGAATCAGTGGGAATTGCGTGTGTAATTCGAAAATTATCTAGCATTTCCACTGGCCACACTACGGATGCACCATGAGCTGATATTATCTAGCCCTGGTGATTAGCAATTGGGAAGATGTGTCCATGTCCAGAACGAACAATCCGAGCCTAGTGAGATTTCCCAGCCGCCATGCATCGTCGTTGTTCTCATTGATTGATTGATTCCTTTCGTATAGTCTCTTAACACTGCCTATAACGGTGCCAACCAGGGCTGTTCAAAAATTTAACGCACTATTCATTTCGCAATGCTCTCTCTCTCTTTCTGACCGGTGAAAGAACATGTGAAATGTGGAGTGCGTTAAATTTTTGAACAGTTCTGGTACCAACCTCACTAGTGCGTTCACTACAAAGCGCGATTTCGCGCTACTGTGGGTTTAACGTTTCGTAAATAGAACATAGCCAGCGCTATTGGCATTCATTCGATAACGCGATCCTCTTCTCTTTTTCCGAATCCAAACCTTCCACCTCCCGTTCCAGAGCCCGCCCATCCCTACCGTAATCAAATCAGTCCTCAATCCCATTCTACCGTACCTCATCCATCTCCACTCGCACCTCCTCTCCCTCCTCGATTCCCTCGTGCATCGTCGGAAGGCCGGGCGCGTTGATGGTGATAGGAGTGCCGGGCACCGAGCTGGAAGTATCATAATGCGGGGAACAATTGATCAACTAAATGCTATATCACGGGTCTCCTGTAAAAACGTAGGAGAATGAGAGCCTTTAGCGACAGAAAAAAATTGTTGGTCTTTGATTTCACTGAAAGTTGTTTATGTGACTATACTGAGGGTAAGGATCATGCCTATCCATGTTGTTTTCCGAAATTAGCATATTATGCAAATTTGTGACCTTCCACTTTTAAAGGCTGTATCTGGCTTCGCATTTGACCTACTGAGTTCTAACTTTTTCAGATCGATCCGCCATGATCGTATCTACAAATAACTCCATTGAGGATAAGGTTTAAATTTCCGTTTTCCATGCGATATTTCATGAAAACCAAATTTATACACACAATATGCAAATTTTCTCGAAATTTTCCTCTAAAGGATAAGCTTTTTATTTTTGATTCTGATTCCCCGTCCCCGACTTGATATAACCTGATATTTCATTTCCCTCAAAAGTGTCCGCCCGATAGTGCTACTGTACAGTGAAAACTGAACATTTCTGGACTTGGAATTTTTTCCGCTTCACACATGTTAATTAACGTTACTCTTCTCAAATTTATGCAAATCCGCAAAGTTACCCTATCAGAGTCTAAGCTCTCGATGTGACCAACAATAAAGTCTTAGAGGGCGGTAGCATGAAATTCGATAGTTTTCGAGTTACAAACCAAATGCCGTAATGAATAGGAAATTCTCTAAAACACGCTGAAAATCTGTTTTTGAAATTTACAAGAAAACGGTCAAATTTCACTCTTCCGACCTCTTTTCATACTACTATAATCAGTAGCTACCGTACCTTCCGCCCTCCATGGCTATCCGTACGCTCATTCTACTTTGCGCTTTTTATCTATCTAAGGTCCACCGTACCCTTTTCATACTACTATAATCAGTAGCTACCGTACCTTCCGCCCTCCATGGCTATCCGTACGCTCATTCTACTTTGCGCTTTTTATCTATCTAAGGTCCACCGTACCCTTTTCATACTACTATAATCAGTAGCTACCGTACCTTCCGCCCTCCATGGCTATCCGTACGCTCATTCTACTTTGCGCTTTTTATCTATCTAAGGTCCACCGTACCCTTTTCATACTACTATAATCAGTAGCTACCGTACCTTCCGCCCTCCATGGCTATCCGTACGCTCATTCTACTTTGCGCTTTTTATCTATCTAAGGTCCACCGTACCCTTTTCATACTACTATAATCAGTAGCTACCGTACCTTCCGCCCTCCATGGCTATCCGTACGCTCATTCTACTTTGCGCTTTTTATCTATCTAAGGTCCACCGTACCCTTTTCATACTACTATAATCAGTAGCTACCGTACCTTCCGCCCTCCATGGCTATCCGTACGCTCATTCTACTTTGCGCTTTTTATCTATCTAAGGTCCACCGTACCCTTTTCATACTACTATAATCAGTAGCTACCGTACCTTCCGCCCTCCATGGCTATCCGTACGCTCATTCTACTTTGCGCTTTTTATCTATCTAAGGTCCACCGTACCCTTTTCATACTACTATAATCAGTAGCTACCGTACCTTCCGCCCTCCATGGCTATCCGTACGCTCATTCTACTTTGCGCTTTTTATCTATCTAAGGTCCACCGTACCCTTTTCATACTACTATAATCAGTAGCTACCGTACCTTCCGCCCTCCATGGCTATCCGTACGCTCATTCTACTTTGCGCTTTTTATCTATCTAAGGTCCACCGTACCCTTTTCATACTACTATAATCAGTAGCTACCGTACCTTCCGCCCTCCATGGCTATCCGTACGCTCATTCTACTTTGCGCTTTTTATCTATCTAAGGTCCACCGTACCCTTTTCATACTACTATAATCAGTAGCTACCGTACCTTCCGCCCTCCATGGCTATCCGTACGCTCATTCTACTTTGCGCTTTTTATCTATCTAAGGTCCACCGTACCCTTTTCATACTACTATAATCAGTAGCTACCGTACCTTCCGCCCTCCATGGCTATCCGTACGCTCATTCTACTTTGCGCTTTTTATCTATCTAAGGTCCACCGTACCCTTTTCATACTACTATAATCAGTAGCTACCGTACCTTCCGCCCTCCATGGCTATCCGTACGCTCATTCTACTTTGCGCTTTTTATCTATCTAAGGTCCACCGTACCCTTTTCATACTACTATAATCAGTAGCTACCGTACCTTCCGCCCTCCATGGCTATCCGTACGCTCATTCTACTTTGCGCTTTTTATCTATCTAAGGTCCACCGTACCCTTTTCATACTACTATAATCAGTAGCTACCGTACCTTCCGCCCTCCATGGCTATCCGTACGCTCATTCTACTTTGCGCTTTTTATCTATCTAAGGTCCACCGTACCCTTTTCATACTACTATAATCAGTAGCTACCGTACCTTCCGCCCTCCATGGCTATCCGTACGCTCATTCAACTTTGCGCTTACATTCTAGACGTTGTTACCTTTTTAAGGTCTATCGTACCCCTTCAAACTACCTTAATCAGTAACTACCGTACCTCCCGCCCTCCATGGCTATCCGTACGCTCATTCAACTTTGCGCTTACATTCTAGACGTTGTTACCTTTTTAAGGTCTATCGTACCCCTTCAAACTACCTTAATCAGTAACTACCGTACCTCCCGCCCTCCATGGCTATCCGTACGCTCATTCAACTTTGCGCTTACATTCTAGACGTTGTTACCTTTTTAAGGTCTATCGTACCCCTTCAAACTACCTTAATCAGTAACTACCGTACCTCCCGCCCTCCATGGCTATCCGTACGCTCATTCAACTTTGCGCTTACATTCTAGACGTTGTTACCTTTTTAAGGTCTATCGTACCCCTTCAAACTACCTTAATCAGTAACTACCGTACCTCCCGCCCTCCATGGCTATCCGTACGCTCATTCAACTTTGCGCTTACATTCTAGACGTTGTTACCTTTTTAAGGTCTATCGTACCCCTTCAAACTACCTTAATCAGTAACTACCGTACCTCCCGCCCTCCATGGCTATCCGTACGCTCATTCTCCGCTCCGCTTGCGCGTACAGTTGGTCGGCGATCCGCTTGGCGCGCACGCGCACCGATTCGAGCGCCTGAAACGACATTTTTCAATGAAATTCGAATGAGAGAGAAGAAAACAGTTTTAACGCAGCCTTAAAATGCTACAAAGATGCGTATGTATGCGCAATAAATACTGGTTCAAGCAAAAGCCTCAAATTTAATGCTACGGAAACCTATGCAGAAATCACGGTCATAGCCGGTAACGGTCTAACGTAGGATACGTGAAACACCAATTCTACTTTAAAAAAACCCGCTCGCATTTCATTCCCGACATTCTGGCTATTTGTTAACTTGATTTTTTCACTGAACTCGCATAAAGAAAGTGACAATATTGTTTTCGAAATAGAGCAGAACGAATAGAAGCGCGAGTGAAACCGAGAGCTACGCGTTCGAAAACAAACCCGGTTGCCAGAGAATCAATGCGCCAGCTAAACCAACTCTATCAGATCCCATCGCACATTGAGCGGGAAGAATATATTATATAGATATATCTCTCTTGAGGTTTAAATAAAGGAAGATTCATCGGACGATTAGTGCGATTGGGCGAGAACACATGCTCCATATTCCCTACCATAAAGACATAGCGCCTCTTCCCCGTCTCTCCATTTCGCGCTGTCTCTCGTCAGTCAGAGACGGCGAGAGATCACGTAAATCGCGGAGAGTCTCTTTCTTCCCCGTCCTCCCAATGATGATTCATCCTACCAATTTGACAACTGTTGCCACCTTTCATCTGGCAGCAGGGGGAAATGGATGGGCGCGCTTTGTTCTGACCCCAAGGCGTGTTGGAGAAAAAGAGAGCTACTCATACTATGGAAAATGACCACGTTAAAAGCAATCAGGACGAAATCACGAGCCATCATGACTACAACTATCTGACAATAGAACCACCAATACATTCCGTGACTTTATCGTGAATATCCAATACCATGAGTTCCCCCAGCTGTCCGACCGTGGCCACAAAAATCACGTTCCTCAAAAGTCTACCGGCGTCAAAACACGCACTTCAAATCACGGGGACTCGCTTCATATACATGCTCGTTCCTACAGGGCCGGTCATCAGACCACAATATATCCACAATAAAATCGGGTTTTAAGCCATAAGACCTCTGATATTTGTGTAAGACCACTATATATTTTTGGTCCCCGGTTGGAAGTGAAAGTGTATGGCTCGCTTACACCCGCTAGCCTCTAGCCCTATTGACAGTCAGATGAAACAACAAAGCCGTTGTTTGTCACGAGTTTTTGTGTATTGGACGAATTTCTTGTCTATTTCTAAATAAATAAATAAAATAATTAAATAAATCACGCACCTCCGCCTTCTCGCTCGCTAGGCTCTCGTGTCGCTCGGGCGTCGCGGGCGCCGGTACCTGTAAATGGGGGAAGCTTATCAGTGATACGAGCCACAACAAAGCCATTTGTTTCGAAAATGCACCCTCAACGCTTTGAATGTGAGCATAAAAAAGGTAAATGGGCCGTTCGAACTGTAGTGCGGAAGCGTTAGAAGGGCGGATTTCTCGCTGTTTGGAAGCTTATCACTGGACGGTTGCGAACCAGGAAAGCCTCGATTTACTCCCAAAGCAGCACTCTTACGATTCGAACCACTCCTTATCAGTAATCGAGCCAAAATCGAAAAAAAACGGTTCGCAACTTGGGAAACACTAACAAGGCTGGTCGACACTAACTGAAACGCGCGCGCGCGTATGGTTGAGAGAACTTTCGGTAGAAAGTGCTCGCGCAAAAACAAAGAAAGAAAACACAGCTCGAATAAACCCCTCTCGTTGCCTAGGCTCTCAATGTGCGTTTGACTGACTGAGCGCATCTTGCGAGGGAGGGAGGAAAAGAGAGGTAAGACGGAGAAAGAAAAGGAATGAACACGCAAAACGAGCAGGAAAGCCAGTTACAATCGAGAATTTCCCTAATCTTGTATTCCCCTAACTGTGATGTTTTGACCTGGATAAATATGATGTTATGAGGCTATGGAGAGATAGGATAGGGAGACAGACAGGCAGGTAGAAAGGAAGCAATGGAAAGGCGGAAAATACAGCGCAGTAGCGAAACGCAAACACGAAAGCGGCACAAAAACAAACGCAAAGCGCAGAAATATTGGAAGCGGGAGAGACTGGCTACTCCAAGTTTCATTCAATCATTGTATTCTCCTGATTGACTGAATAACTTAGGAGCCACAGTCTCTTCCATGAATATTCTAGCAGATTTCACAACCAGCTAACATGTAAGACACCAGGCACATACCGGTTTCTCGAATTCGATATTCGATGGTTCCCTACGGGACAGCAATTCATTGATCACTGAGATATCGGAAGAACTGCTAAAGAAAATCCAAAACATCGAAACTCGGGATCCAGCACATCCTCGCTTGGAACTTTAGCGCTTCTGTTATGCCTCAAATCATCTTCGCTAGCTAATCGACCAATCGAGAACCTTTTCATAAAGAATTAAAAGCAAAAATTACAACATTTTAGTACTGATTCATCTGTGCTACTTCGCGCTTCACATATTCCTAAAATAATATTTAAATTTTCTTACACCGATTTCTTTATCGTCGCTCACGCAAAATAATAATAACAATAATAATAATATAAAAACCCATGTAATCGGCGAGCAGATGCCTCGGCTTGGGCGCGAGGGGCTATTTTTCTCCTATTTATCTACTAAGTAACTTCGCGCTTCTCATATTCCCCAAGTCATTTCCAATGCCACTCATGCTGCTCCCGAGAATTCCCAATAACAATGAAGTTATGCTAGTATTTTTGGCATTTTATTATTATAATTAAAATAAAATATAAAATACCCACGTAATCGGCGAGCAGATGCCTCGGTTTGGGCGCGAGGGGCGGCTTCTTCCTCGGCACGCCCTCCTCCGAACCACGTCGCTCCCAGGCGTCTGGAAGGGGTAATATAAATAACAACAACAACAACAACAACAATAATAATAACAAGAAATATCAATATAATTGTTATATATGGACACGCATTCATCAGATTGGTGATACTAGTTTTTTTTAAATCCCGATATTCCAATCGGTAGATGTGTGTTTCAGCCGATCGTCATATTTCCACAGATTCCTGATATTTCAATCCTTTTCCGTATTGGGGTTCAAACAAATCCAAATACAATCTGTATCTACAAGATCAACAACCTCCTTCCTCAGGACAATAACTTTCGTCAGGACAATAACTTTCGGCCTCTCACTGATAGCCAAGAATCTTATCAACCCAAGATATCAGATGCAAACCTTTGCTCGTCTCCGGCGCTCGTGCAGTTGAGGGACCGGGCCGCGAGCCGAACGGGTGCGTCTGCAAGGAATGAGTTTCAATGGGTCTTCGAATCAAAGAACGTTGTGGTCCGACGATTCCAATCATCAGGGGAAAAGAAATGTCACAATTCCAGCAAAAGGTTGTGTTTCAATGTAGCTACCAATCAAGGAATTTAACTGAAAAGATGATTACAATCGCGGTCACATCGCAATACAATATTCTACTAGTGATTTTCAAATAATTCCCACAATTTTCGAGTAGAGCTACCATAAAGGTTTCGGTTTCAGGAAATCCATAAAGAAACTAAATTTTTCAAGAAGCGATAGATCATACATAGCCTTTCGAAATGCATGCAATCAATCACACCAGTCGGAATGTCGTTGCAGATCAGCTACTACCTACCGGGATATCCTATATGGACAATATGTTATCAATGGTTGATATTAATAAACAAAATACGTGACATCATCCTCACGATACTCACTTACCCACACGATTCCCGCCCCTTGAATCAAATAAGGCCTATGTAATCTTAGATTCTCAATAGCTATTACTCAACGACATATCCTTCCCGTTCAATATTGGTGAGGCGGAGAGTCACAAAAAACAACAATTATGATGGCAACTATATTCCCACATGATTCTCGAACCCGCCCCTTGAATCGATCATCCTCCCCTCTCCCTTTCCTTTGTTTGATCCGCTTAGCGCATCTTTTGCGCGAGCAAACACACTTTTAATCCCCGTCAACGTTCGCGCAATTTATTCAATCACTGCCCTTTCCACTTTCTCACTTTTCATGCAGAGCTTTCTCTAGCTGACAAACTTCCAAATATTGACTATTTTACGACCACGGCTCAACAATAACGTCTCAACCTCGGTAAATAGCACGAAATGGACTGATCTTTCACACACCGCATATTCTTTTAAACACGCTTCCAAATATTGATATATGACCCTTTAATGCGACCTACCGGTTTTGTGGGCAGGGCGGGCGGTCGGAGTGGTTGCTGCGGCTGCGGCACCTGAAGCTGCTGCATCGACTGCGCCGGCTTCGCGGGCGGCAGCGGTCGCGGCGGCGGCTCTGTAAATATTTAATTTTCGTTCTGGCGCCCGCCTACACCATTCCAGTTTCAATTAGAGGCTATATTCGTCGATGATTTAGTTTCGCCGATTCGTTCTCCAAAATTAGTGCACATTAAAATCAATCCAATTGGGTGCATTTTTCCATGCACATGTGCAATATTTTGTCGATACTAAAAGCAAGATCAGTAATTTAGAAAAAAAACCAGCTCACGCTTCCCCGTTTCACGATACTACTACATTGGGAGGAAGATCATTTCTCGCAATATATTCTCGCTTTTATTGCAAATACATAAATATTTAGCTCCGCCATCATGTCTATTAGTCTCTATTGCACATTGTTCATACATTTTACATTTATTCACTAACATTTTTCATGTTTATTTTTAACAATTAATATTTTAATATTATTTAAACCACTCACCCTGCCCTCCTCCATTTCCCGACCCGTTCGTCACGCCGTTGTTGCTCGTCGGCGATCGCAGCTCTGCAAATATAATAATTTTATATTTATATTATTATTTTATCCAGTAGCCTTTATGTTTCAGCCCTTCTCAATAAAGTGGCGCATTTCCTTAATTTCAATTTCAACATCGTTATCACTGCCGATGCACACAATATAACACCATTGAAACCCATTTTGACAATTTACAACTTGACATTATCGCACGTCCGTACCATTCATTAATATAAATATTAATATTTTTGAATGCACAAATATAACCCATCTTCATCTACTTATTCATATGCTGTCAATCTCGTCTTCTATTGAAAAATGCATGATGTTTCCATGTTCCACCGTCACACAATTGACTTCAACGGTCGTGCATTAACAATTCATCTCGGTTCCATTCGATAAAAATATGATTACCATCACCACTTTCTTTGCTTTTCTCCAAACTCTCGATAATAAGATGTTATCTGTTATTGCAAGAGGTGCGATGTTTCATGTTTCACAGTAACACTAACCTATTCAATGTTCGTGCACTAACTATTAATTTCCGTTCTTGACTTCCAAAATATAACTAAAACAGCGCCCACCACTTCCATTGTTTTTCATACACCGTTATCCCACTAACAATTGGTCATGGTTCTCCGTGTCAGAGCCAACTATAAAAAAACACTAACCACTCCCTCTGCCTGCTCCTCCCTCCGTCGCCGTCAGCCCGTTGTTGCTCGGTGATCGCAGCTCTGCAATTTTAGTCTAATTTATCTTCGGAGAACCAGCGGTGTTTCCGTTTCGGCCATCCTCTTTAATACGTCGCCATTACGATACACAGTGAATAAAAAAAAACAGTAATAACGAAACTAATGTATTTTCATACTTGATAAACTATTTTTCTTTAATATTAATCAGCATCACTGACCACTCCCTCTGACTGTCGCCGTCAGTCCGTTGTTGCTGTTGCTGCTTGGCGGTCGCAGGTCTGGAATTGATGATTAGTAATTATCAAAAACCGAGAAATCGACAACATTCGCTTCGCCGTTTCACAGTTGCTATGCATGCGGCAACTGTCGGTACGGGACGATCTTGCGTTACTTGCGAGGTGTACCCCTATCAATTCAGTATTATCTGGATAATAGCTACTACATTTAAAAATAATTAAGAGCAACACATGAGATCATTCGGTTTCAACGCTAATCTAAATAGATCAGCGATTTCTGCTGAACAATCAGTTAAACGCAGCAAGGAGAAAAAAGACCAAAATTTCAAAGTAAGTTTCGGGCTTCGTAAATCAATTATATTGCTCACCTCAACTTCTTTTACGATTCCGTATAATTGAGTAATTCTAAAATTTGCATCAGCCTATTTGGCAACTCCAACTAATTGATATTAATGAAATGTTCCAATACATTTTTCAACCGTCGCTTCCCCGTTTCACCATTTCAGTAAAGTACAGGACATTCGTGAAACGGCAATGGTTAAAAGGATTATTTCTTAAAAACTAGCTAACCATTCCATCTCGCCGTCGCCCCTTCGCCCTCTCCTCCTCCGTTCCTCACTTCGTCGCGGCTCGGCGGGCGGGAGTCTGAAGTTTGGGACCTTTTAAGTTTCATGACTAGGTCATATTCTGCTTATTTTCACGAATACCGATAAAGGGTCGTGGTTCATGACAATGATAACTAATTAGGCAAAATTACCTGTAGGTGATTTTTTTCCGGGTGCTTGTATTAGTGCTAATTTAAAAAAAACGTCACTAACCATTCCCTCCATCGCCGTTCCTCAATGCATTCCGGCTCGGCGGACGGGATTCTGGAATTGTGCCATTATTACAATTTCAAGTATCCTTACGGTTTCACGGACGCACTAAATTCATTATCTACTCGTGTACATCCAATTAATACGTTTAGCAATTATCAAAAATTACATTCCATTTTCAGTAACTTTATTACATTGATTTCGATACGTTCGTGACTGGCACTATTTCAGTTTCATTGCTTGACTATGTATTTGAGTGGATCCAAATGCCAGTCAACGCAAGCCGCGTATTCAATAAAAAGATCGCTGACCGTTTCCTTTTTGTGCCGAACAGCCCTATTTAAGTTTCACTCGCTTATCTATCTCCCAATTCGTAAATGTCTGATCATTTTCCTCACCCACTCGTCGTCAACAATTTTCAAAGGCTGGAACAGTCAGTTAGCTTGAATACCCCCTTAAAATGAAACTACAAACCTCGTGCCGCCGTCTCCTCCTTCCTCTCGGGCTTGAGTGGATTAGTTCCGCCTCCTACCTCGAATCGTCTCCTCAGATCGGAGAACTTGAACGAGTCCGCCGCGCTGTCCGCGTCCTCCGTCATCTCATCTGCCAATTAGGCCGATAAAGCGATAAAACCCGGAAGTGCCCTCGTTTCTGACGGATTACAATGTTAACGACATCAATAACACGTCGGAGTCAACGGCGGAAGCTGCTCGTTAATTAATCTAACTAATTAGCGAAGCGAACAGGCACAATTAGTCACTACAAGTTGCGAAATGCCCACTACTGTTGACCATTGCGCTTGGAAAAACGGGTTTGTTGACTTTGCTACTTGCTTACGGGGCAGCTTTCACTATCGATCGATCCACAAGAACGATCAAACAAAAGCAGAGACAGGGTGAAAGCTGAAAACCGAGAGCGGGATAGACAGAGATAACCCGCTAATGCGCCTAGAGTACGCGACAAAGGTCAGGGTGAGTGAGAGTGCGTGCGGAAACGAGAGGACACAGGCGCGCTAACTGTTGAAATAGCGCGAAATAGGCGGATTAACGGGGGTAAAGAGAGACAAAAATGAGTGGAAAGCACAGTGCCGTAGTATGACTCATCCTCCTCTCGCGTTAGGGAGGGGTGCGAGGAGTGGGGGAGAGGCGAGGGCCAGAGAAAAAGAGCGGGCCCGGGCACACACACACATACAACCACTACAGCCAGGCGGGCGAGAGATCGGGTGAATCGGAGAGGGTGGGAAGTCAGTCAGACGCTTGGGGCGATCGTCGCTCGAATCGTCTGGCACTCTCCGTTCCGCGTGCTTTCTCGAGTTGTCTGGCCGGAAATAGAACACGGGGAAAAGAAGAGGGTAGAGCGCGAGGAATAGATCCCATCTGAGAGATGGGGAAATCGCCCAGCTGTACAACTGGTCAGGAAGAGAGTTTCGCCAGTGTGTGAGGAGTATTTGCACGGATTCTCGACAAAGCTCAGCAAGTTCGTTATCTAGCTCGGCTAGCAAAAACAAGAATCAACACACAAATAGCGCAGATGACTGCCCAGTGATTGGTCATTTACTGGAAACAACAACTGAACGCGGCCAACAATTTAACGAGAAACAAAACACTGATTTTCAACTAACAATAAAAAAATCAATAGCAAGAAAATACCGTAATCGATTTTACACAAAGATCCGCTCATGCTAAATCCCGGTCGCCGGAAGTTCTTTCACCGGCTTTTATAATCCGGCCCCAAAATCAACAAATTCAGTTAGTATCTGCGGGCAGTCGATAGATTCGCTCGTTCTCTATTCCGTCCCTTCCGGAAACACTGCCCCCGGATGAATCATAACAATTTGCCGGGGCGGAAAGTAATAGGCTATTACGAATTACTGCAACGAGTCAATATGGTGACTATACTTCCCACCAAATCTCTAACATCACAGGTAAAAATTGCGAATCCATTATCTTGAGGGATTTTCAAGGATCATTCAGCAAATATGTGTACAATGAGAATGGCAAAGTTTTTTTTTAGAAAAAAGGGAAAGACCTTAGCCTGAAAGCGATTTAAATTGTCACTTTTACCTTCGATCCTTTCCGGCCTTTTCCAGTCCAGCGTAGCTGTCGATACATAGGTCACCGACGTTCTACGAGGATTCAGCTTTTCCTGAGGTACTGTAGGCAGTCGGGGCACGGTAGTGAGCCTGGTCGGCGGGTGCTTGGGCGTGTTGGGACCCGATTGGGGCCGGTTCATACTGTAGCCGGCGATGCGTTCCGGGCGACGTTTTTGCGTATGCGGGTGGAGAAGCCGGCAAATGCTGTCTGACGCTATCCATCTCTATGTGATAGGGTGGAAAGGTCAGCGAAGGAGGGGGGGGGGAGGGAGGTAGCAAATGCTGCCATACATTTTCATTTCCAACCGGGAAAAAATATATAGTGATCTGACACAAAATCAGAGGTATAATGGCTTAAAAATCGATTTTATAGTGGATATATTGTGTTCTGATGAGAGATTCTATCAAATATATAGTGGTCTGATTACCGGCCCGGTAGGTACAAAAATGTATGAATGCTGCCACCCTCTCCCCGCTTCCTAATCATCTTTCAATTGCTAGAGGGACGATAGATCATGGTAAATGAGGAGAACGTCGCAAGGATAGTGATGAAGGAGGAGAAGAAGAGAAGAAAAAGAGGGAGGAACGGGCCACACAACCATTTTCTTTTTTTTCGATTTCTCCCGATCATCTGGTGAGATCACGAGCATTTTTCGTTTAGAAGGCGATACTAGTTCAATAGATACAGTAGTCGAGTCACCGTGACCACGAGTCTGAACTGTTAACAAAATTATACGAATAGTTGATAGTGACAAAATACAGCAATCTCAGCTAAAAAAACTACGACCTTTTTCGCGACTTAATACATCATATTAATTGTATCGATTTTTCTTTGAAGAATGTATCAAGATAATAATTTATCGGCTTTTAACTTCAGAGGTCTCTTCCGAATTTCTTGAGCGTCGGCACAATCTGGAACGACATCAATTGTGATTATCGGGAATCGTGTCGTGTTTGAGTGACACGATTTCACTAGAGCAACACCTATCGAATGCTGAATTTTCTAAGAAAAAAATACATTTTTCACTCAAGCTGCGCCAGTGGGCGCGGTTCACATCGATTCTAAACGACCTTCTCAAATCGATAGAGCAATGAGAAGCAGCCTCTCTTTGAGAGATGCTATCGCCTGGAGTTCATTCAATGCAGACAATTTGACTTAAGCTGCGCCAATGGTGCGCGTGAGCACGCCTATTTTCGCTTCAACGCTTCAGTCAGAGACTTGAATCAAGTGCAATCATTCTTCACGCTGTCCCTTTGCTAGATAGGCAATATTTACGAAATTTTCGTGATTTATTTTGCTATTTTAATTGCCCCATTTTCCAGTGCAATGGATAACGCTCGGAATCAGAATCGCGTGGAATTCAGTGAAGATCGTGACTGGGAGACTCAATCTCTGCTGGAAAGATTGCCTCGCGAACTTGTTTGGGAGATATTCGACTACGCCCCGGAAACAGTTCATAATCTTCTACTTGTGAGTTTTATTGTCTCTGCTCGAGGTTACTGCCCCCAAAAATATAAAAGCCCTGCATTGATTTTGCTTGAATTTTTGTCTCTTGAGTCCTATCAACCCGTAGATTAAACCAAGATATTTCCCAGTAAGATTCTAACAAAAAGTGGTGATCATAATATAATATTCCAGACTTCTCAATTTCTCAATTCTCGAGTAAACGAATATGTTTCGGAAAGAAGGGATGTAATTGTTATCCATCAACTGATCATTGTTAATGTGAGTGAAACTTTGTCAAATATGTGAACAGAAGAGTTTCTTAATATTCAGAATGGAGCGGAGAAAGATGGGAAGCGAAGACATAGATGTTTGCTCGATGTCTCAAAAGAAATGACGGATCTTTTCGAGTTGCGTCTAACGCATTTCAAGTTGAATTTAAAAATTCATAAATATTTTATCAGTGAATATGCTTATGCAAGGGATAATGAGGACTGCTTCGTGAGTTTGCAGAAGCTGTTACAACAATATTTATTTATCTTTTGTATCGCAGCGATACGAGATGATCATTGAAAATGACCACTTCTCGAAATTCCTGAACAAAATAAGCGATTGCGCGGGAAAACGAATTGGAATCGCATGGATAATGGAATTTGCGGATAAAACGTTTTTCCCTTCTGTTTCACAAGGACTTGGAAGAATTCAAGTTCGCCAATTTGTATTCGAATATAATGTCGTCTTCGATCTCTCATTGCTTCCGTTGAGCGACCTAACGCAAGATTCTGCGTAAGCTTTCTTTTTCACTCCCTCCACAACTTCATATACGCTTTTTAGTACTGATCTTCTGAATATAATCGACTACCACAGAGTTGAAGAAGTTGTTATTAGAAGTATGCAAGTCACGGTTGCTGATCCCGGTATGATCTTAGCATTATTTAAGGGGTGTTTATTTTTGACTGCTTCAGTTGGCCTGCTTCTGAATTTATCGTCGAAAGTCCGATCTCTGAGCCTCGTACAATTCTGGCATCCAAACATTGCCAGGGATGGTAATTATCTGTTTGGTATTCGAAACGGCGAATGGTCGACGATTGTTCTCGATATGTTCGCGAATAAACTCGACAAGTTTCACTTCCATCACATAGGGAGCTCAACGGTTCTCGACCGTCGAAACGCCAACAAGCTCATTAAGGTATCTCGAATATTTTACATTTACCAATGACACTTTCCAAATTGTAGGAGTTGCCGAAGCTGGAAAAGAAAATTTGGTTTGAAGCAACATGTGATGCGTTCACGAAGAAAGTCTGTAAAACAAAGTACGATACGCTCATTAAAGGTAAATTCGTATTTTTTCTGTCAATTTTTCATGGTTTTGGAGCATAAATGCCGAGAATCTGCTATCACTGTTGAACTTTATCGTGCGTTTGAAATGCTCAGCAAACGCATTGTAATGGTTTGCCTTTTCCCGGAAGGAGGAAAGAGAGGAGGAGTCACGGTAGATCACTAGTATTCTCACACCCTCCCTCGATATTCGTCAAAGAACAGTTACGAGTGGACTAGTAAATACTCTCACGATATCCGTTTCAGCTGATCGCGCCGCCCGTATGTGCTGGCCATCTCTCAGCATCAAGCATTCTTCTAATGTGAATGAACCCGCTTTGGTGGGCACCTATTTATATGACATGCGTACGTGCAATTGATTTTATTGTTGTTGCTCGAACTGAGATGTTCATGATGTTACGCTAAATTATCTCTCGAACATGTTATTTTTTTCAATTCGTTACTGCGATAAATATTCTTTGGCTATGTTTTTGTGCCCAAATCAAAATCGAGCTGCCTAAAAATGCGAACTGCTACTCCAAAGTAAGGTCTCCCAACGGCATAGATAGTTGCTAATAGTAACCCTGTATCCCTTGAGAGAACCGTGAAAAAAGGAAAGTTTCATAGGACAGACAGACCTGTGAGAAACTATCTCCTGTGGAATTCAGTTGAGAACGAAAAAAATTGTTTTAATTTTTTATCGAAATTTAACAAGTTAATATTTTTACAAATTGAATTTCTAGAATTATCTCCCCGAGAGATGCTGCATGAATCACATCTCGTTAAGAAATATTCAGGGCTGCGCTCCAGTCCCTTCTTCTATAGTGATATCCTGCAGCCTGAAGAATAATGAATTAGGCTCGAGAGACAAAACTCTTTACGTAAATCATTGAACATTAAAATTATCAAGACGATATTCTTATATGTCCATGATAATTTGAAAGTCCATGATATCCATACAGATAGCCAAGGGCTACGTGAGCCACGGGACTCCGTATCCCTGCCTTGTTTATCGTCTAATTGTCTGTGATACCGTACCAACAATGAAATAATTATTGAATAGAGTTCTCTAATTGGAAAATTTTCCGGATTTCCAAATAAGCCGAACAAGATTAACTGCACTCGCGACGAGAGAGTATGAAGAATGAGGAGACTATTGCAAATTCATTAGTGTTATTGGAAAATCATTTTCCAATAAGATAATTTTATTATTGAATTGAATTGAAATGAAACCGTCAAACTGACATTCGTCCGGATGTGCACTGGAGAGGTCCTCGCATCGCCATTTCATTACTTTGTGAAAAACGGAGGATAACGTCGACATCCGAGTCGGGCTAAGTGATAGAGGAAGTTATGTCACGATTCCTAATTAGGTACGCACGAGGGAACATATTTTGGCCCAGACATCAATCGTTCTTACATGTTAGATACTGTGTCCTTCTGTGAGAACAGGTTGGCCAAAAATAAGAGAAGAGCACGTAAGAGACATACCTTGATGCTATTGATATTGTCAATGAAAAATACAAGGGTCTTCGTGAATTATGCTCCTCCGCAGGTTGAAGGCGAGTAGAGCCCTAAAAAAGATTCAGAATGAAGAATTTGCCTCTTCATGCAGCTGTCTCATTTGTCAGAGTAAGTGTGACATAATGATGCGAGTAATTTACTGTGACGAAATCACAGCAGATGAACGGCACAACAAAAAAAAAACAAATCAAATATTTTAATGATACGAAGGAAAAATCAGGAAAACATTAGCCAAGAAGAGAGATGAATGAGATGCTCAGTACATACTTGATAGCAAGATGAAATAGGGATGGAATGGAGATAGGGCAATTGAAGGGATTCGCGTGGGGGAGGGAGGCAGAGGATGGGCTGGAGGGAGGGAAGGGGATAGAATGGGGATGATCACTGTCCATCCTTGCTTGAAACAGATCTGAGTCCCCCCCCCCATTATTCAGCCCTTTATCCCGGTCTTGTGCGTTAGAGAGGTTAGGGATGAAAGAGGAGGGGGGATGTGGATTGAGGATGATCCATTGTCGGTGAACTGGAGCAACAATGGGAAGCGAGCAGATCGAGATTGAGAGAGAGAGAGAGGTCGAGTAATTAGCGAAGAAGAAAAAACGATTCGTAATGTTTGTAAAATTCGATACAAGGAGAAGAGAAAACAAGACGCCTTCCGACTTTGCATTTACCCCTTCCCTTGTGTTGAGTTGCGATTGAACACAATTGCTCACAGCTTTCTGGTATTTATTCTTTTATCACAAAAGTTTTGTGTGTTTATTCTACATAGTTCTTTGTTCTGCTTCGGCCTACTGGGTTTTGGCCTCGGGCTGTGGTGGGGAGACCTCCGGAGGCGTCGTCTCAGTGGGGGCGGCGGGTGGGGTCTGCTGTTGCTGCTCGGCTGCAGCAGCTGCAGGGGTTGCAGCAGGCGTTGCTGCAGCAGCTGCAGCAGCTGCGGCTGCTGCGGGAGGCGGCAGGACGCCAACCTGGAACGACGAGCGTCAATTAGTGACCAACTTCATTATTGATAGACACTCTTCTATTTGCCTATCTCTCATTTGAGTGATGCGAGCGCATGCAAAATAAGATTGGAACTTGTCGTTTGCCATCACTAATAGACACGCCCTCACCTTCTCCGTCTTTGCTCCTTCACCAGTTGCAGCCTTTGCAGCAGCTGCAGCAGCTGCAGTTGCAGCTCTGGCTGCAGCAGCAGCCTTCAACGCCTCCTGCCGCTTGACCTCCTTCTCGTGCTCGACCGGGTCGATGATGACGTATCCGTGCTGCAAGAGTAGCAAATGAGAGGTTACGGTACCAGACTACCGTAACAAGTACCATCAAATAAGGTACCATTGGTGCAGGCGAGGTTACGGCACCTACCCCAGTCAACCAGGGAAGGTTACGGTATCGCCAGCTACTCCAGGCTACGGTGTCCATAGCCAATAGCATCGACCTTTGACTACCATCGGTTATGGAACCATAAAACGGTCTTCGGTGCTACTGGCAAATAAACTCAATCATCGATCATCATCCGTAATCTACCGTAACCCACGTCGTCATCCAACATCTCGGCCGAGGTCGCCGCTCCGCCCTGATTGTTGTCACGCAGCGGAGGGTCGCTCTGGAAATAAATGAAATCAGTCGGCGATCGGAAAATACCATAATATATTCAATACGGTATCACTGGCTAGGAAATCAATCAGCGATAATATCGCAGCCAAATACCAGACTACGGTATCAAGTACCATTGAATACGGCACCATTGGCGCAGGCGAGGTTACGCTACCGTAATATCATAAATCGTATCAATCAATAATCGCAATCTTCGATACCATTGGCAAATAAAGTTAGTCATCGATCAGTATACTACCGTACTCTGGTTCAATACAATCAATCATCGATCAGTCAACTACCGTACCCCGGGCTGCGGTCCTCCGCCGGGCGCAGATGCAGCAGGGGCCGAGGCAGGCGTCGATGACGGCGGCGCGGGCGCAGGAGGCTCCGGCCGGGTCGGGATCCCGGTGTGCACCGAGGGTTCGGCAGCCTGGAACGGGTATACGGTAATCATAATCATTTATCGATTATCAAGGCTGAGGAGTCGTGGTATCTAGTGAAATTAGTATGATTTCCTTTGGAACGGTAGGGTACCGTGTCTCATTCCGAGAAACCATAGTACTATTGTGCCCATAGGCTAGAATACTCGTGTAACTGAGAGTTCGGTAAAGAATGATGAAAAGGATGCAATCTTTGATTGAGAGATCAAAGTGCACGAAAGACAACCGTGCATAGCCATATGGAAAATCAGTGGCTAAAGACCAAAGATCAAAGACTATTGTATCTACCTTAATCGATCCTCCACTCTGCTGCGAGGTCGTTGATCCCGTGACACCGCCCGAGCTGACGTCATCATTGTGGTGGCGCCCGTCGCCGTGATGCTGCTCCGCACTGCCGCCCTCCTCCTGGGAGATCAAAGATCAAAGATCAGAATCCAAGGATCAAAGATTATCGATCAAAGATCAGCGATCAAATAGAAAAGGGTTATGGAGAAACTAAAGATCAAAGTTCTAAGATATATGGCTTGTAAGGTTCAATAACCAAAGATAAGACTGGAGAAATCAAAGATGACTAGAGTGAGCAGAAACTAAAGATCAAAGATCAGCGACTACCGTAATCATCATCACTCACCAGTTTGGACTCGTCCGACGTGTGCTCCTCGATGGGAATCCGAACGTACATCCTGTAGCCGACGATCATTGTAAGGATGAACACTGCAAAGATCAAAGATCAAAAATCAAAGATCAATCATTAAAGTTCAATGATTAGATACTGAAGATCAAAAATCAGAAAGTAAAGAGAAACTATCAAGGTCCAAAGATCAGTGGCTAAAGCTCACAGAACTTCGACTAAGGACAAACGATCAAAGATCAGCCAGTAAACGACTCAAAGATCAAAGATCAAACTCACGCGATCCGCACACAATCGTGCCGATGCTCGCCACGACGACCGTAACGGTGACGGCGCCTCTGGCCATTGGCTTCGGCGGCGCCTTGCGTGCTGAAAAAGGAGGGGATACGGTAAGCTATAGATACTGTAGATGATCATGCAACTGATGGTAGCCTGTCAATCACACAAGTGTAATGATACGAGGTCCTGGTCCTGATCTTAGCCACCAATCTTGACAAAGTCAACGGTCAAATCGGAAGGTTCAAAGTTCAAAGATCAAAGATGTCCAGACCACTCACCGCACGAGATGGTTGCGGCGGTCGGGTCCACTTCATGGTCCTGGTCGCCTCCTCCGACCTTGGCGCGCCACTTGCCCGTCGCACGGTCGCAGTGGAGACCCGTCACGTTGACCTTCGACGAATGCCCGTCGTGAGTCAGGCTGAAGGGGATACGGTAGGGGTACGGTAGCAGGGGCTCGGGAGAATAGATGGATTGTAAGATAGCATAGTTCATACGATAGGAATAGGATACAGTTGTGATACGTTTAGAATATCCATTCGCATGCGGCGGTTTGCATTGAATTATGTTTATTCTCGATTGGCACTTACGTCAGTTTGCCGGAACAGCTCACACTGGTCGCCGTGACATTGCTGCAGCGGGCGCACTTGAGCGGAACGCAGTCATCTGCAAAGATCAAAGATCAATCCCAGAGATCAAAGATCAACTTACACTCAACGTAGCAGCTGGCGACCGCAAACTGCTTTCCTCCGATGCTCCACTGCCCGTCCCGACACACCGGCTGCTGCCCGACGAGCCGCTCCTTGTGCTCGCCAATGGCGAACCGATTGCCCGGGCACTGGAAAGGGGTACGGTAGGTTTGAGGGTACGGTAGGAGTACGGTAAATATCCGGGTGATTTTTGTACATCAAAGAACGCATGGTGGGGACACGATAGATGTGTCATGGGTACGGAAGGTCAGAGAGCAACGATGAGGTTACGGTATCATACCGTTACGGCGGCATAGGGTACGGTACAAAAGCTATGGTAGATCAGAGAATACCGCGGGTACGGTAGGTAGGTACTGAAGCAACGATGCGGATTCGGTACCGTACCGTCAGTTTGGCGCAGGCGGCGCCGGATCCCACAGTGAAGTTGGCCTTGTCGAGACCGGACTGAGGGGGCACTTCAGGGCACAGAGCACAGCCTGGAAAAGGGGTACTGTAGGGTACTGTAGGGAACGGTAGGGTACGGTAACTACAGTATGCTTGAACAGTAACCTACAGTAATCAACTACAGTAGCCTACGAGTTTACGGTAACTATAGTACGTCATAACAGTAACCTATAGTAATCTACAGCGACAGTATCCTCCGAGGTTACGGTAGCTACAGTATCCCAGTACTGTAGCAAACTCACGATTCTGGGCGCAGCGAGCAGGGATCTTGGTGCCCTTGGGAATGGGCACTGGTGTGGCACCGCCTGCTGTGATCACTTGGTACCGGCCACCGTTGGCGTCGGCCACGCATCTTAGCCCTGCAAATACTCGGATTGATCTTTGATCTCTCAGGTGGCCAAGCGTATCGGGTTCCGTCGTTATTGCAAAATAATGATGCACAAATTCAGGCTACAGTAACCTCCGAGACAACTGAAAGTACGGTAGTCCACAGTAGCGTACCGGCGATTCCAGCGTAGCCCGCAGCAGTCGCGTCCTTGCTGTAGGAGAGTTGGCTGTCCTTCGGACACGTGACGTCGAACCGGCGACTGTCGACCTACGATGGGGATACGGTAGTCGACGGATCGATGACTGAGTTGACAAACCACAAGGCGCAATTCGGCGTCGCTGGGCTCATTTTCGAATGTGATGTCGTCTGGATTGCAGCCGGCTTTCATTAGTTTCCCCAAATTATACGCAATCGCTCCGAATTCAATTTTCCACTCCGAAGAGGAGAACGATAAAACAATGTTTTGGTCCGTACTCCCGGCCAATATCTGAAAAATTGAGCTAATTTTAAATTTTTGGGAATTTCGGCAACCTCTTGGTCGGATTTAGTTTCGAATTCGCACAGAATATAGTTGCCTACTTGATTCCAAACCGTAGAAAATACTCTGCCTAAAAAACGCTTTAGTGCACCTTCTACATTCTCGTTGATACCTTTTGACGTTGTTGGGTCGACAGTTATTGTTGCATTGCCGGTTGTGTCTGGTTTGCATTCAAACTTGAGCCGGTTACTTGAGCCGATCGATAATTGAAGCCCATTGGGGTTTAGCCCTTTTCCTCGCATTGCAACTAGCCATTTCTTGTCGGAATAGGGCCTAAATGGATATATTGTTTTTAAACATTAAAATGTGATTCCGGTAATCTTAATATGGAACCGTAACCTTATCGCAATCATGGCAGCGGCGCTGTCAATTTCGGACGACGCCTTTGTGTCCCTTAGCATATTAATGCCATCTTCGGCCTTAGAGATGAGGCATATCTGAAATATATAATATTGATACCGTATAATACCGTACATGCTACCGTGCCCCAGATACTGATTATCAGCACCAACCATTTCATCCTTGCATCGAATCGAGTCGAATACTTCGGCTCCTCCGCTTAGGCTCAGAAGAGCGAAGAAAAGTAGTAGAGGAAGTAGACGCATGGACGATTTCTGGAATGCAATCGTTGAATACCGTATCCACTATGGTACCCGGTATAGTTCAAGTATTCATGGCCCCGGGTAGGATAGGCTGGTTCCGGGTCACGGGGTACGGTAGGTTGGATCCTGGTTCCTGGTCACGAGTACGGTAGGTGGGTTCCTGGTCCCTGGTCACGGGGTACGGTAGGTGGGTTCTTGGTTCTGGATCATGGGTACGGCTGGCTGGTTCCTGATCAAAGAGTACGGTAGGTCTGTTCCTGGTTCCTAGTCACGGGTTACGGTAGGTGGGTTTCAGGTTCCTGGTTTCGGGTACGGTAAGCTGATTCCATGATTTCCCCGATTCCTGGTCCCAGGTTACGGTAGATAGGTTTCTGGTTCCTGATCCAAGGGTTACGGTAGGCTGGTTCCTGGTTCATGGTCACGGGGCACGGTACTCTGGTTCCAAGTCAGGGTTCGGGTCACGGGGTACGGTAGGTTGGTTCCGGGTCCCTATGCCCGGGTTGCAGTAGCCTGGCTCCGAGTCAGGGCCCAGGTCAAGGGTTACGGTAGTCTGGTTCCATGTCGGGGCCCGGGTCGAGGTAGTACGGTACCTGGTGCAGGAGGCGTCCAGATCCCACGGGAAGAGAGACGGGCGACGACTACTCGGAGTCTGAATGGAGGGGACGAATGAAGAGGAGGAAAGGGGGAGAGCGGTTTTATAGAATGACTGGTATGTTAATGTCGAGAGAGAATGTGTGGAGTGGGATGAGGGTGGATGGAAATCGATCGATAATTGAAATGATGATGTTGAATAATAAAAAAGCGGATTATTGCAATTGTTATTTATTTGTGAGAAATATGTCATGTTTGTGAAGGACCCTGTCAACAATGTCTGAGTTTATCATTGGGAAACAATGACAGAATAATTCACAATTCTTTGTTATTCGAAGAACCTTCGTTATCTGCTATCACTCGTCAGAAACGTTTGCTTTCAGTGCTGCATTGATCTCTTCTTGGGGTGGCCCCATCTCGGTAGCGATTGAGTTGGCGGACGTGGGAGTCAAAGAGAGATAAGAGTTGCATGAAGACCTCCGTTCCTGGTGAACGCCAAAGGAAACAGACGCTCCGTGTCCATGATACAACCTTCTTCCTCACCAGTTCCGTGTGCATCGTGCTGTTGGATCGAAGCTCCCGACCGAGGTATGCGTCTGTTTCCTTTGAAGTTCACCACCGAATAAGATTTCGGGACCGCCTACTATTGCTTTTCTCGGTCATAACCAAGTTATTCCACTGGGTAAGCTCCACTCCACTGGTCCACTGGGTATGTAATTACGAGCGATTTGAATATAGCGTCTGTTAGGCGTCTATGTTGTTCTAAGAGTCTTATCGAAATTTGGAGCATTTGTTCATTTTATTTAGCGGCCGTTCCATTGTTTCCCCTAATCGTATATTATCGAACAGATTGTGTCCGTTCCCTCTTCAATTTTTCACAGTTCGTTCTCGCCCGAACCTCCGGCGTCCTATCGCATTAGTTTTCTTGTGTTTTCAGTTTCATCCCACTTCTACAGAATTCATCATCATTATTTTCATGCGATCTATAGCGTCCTCTTGGACGCTAGCCCCCGAGCGCCTTAATGAATCCATTGAACCCGATATTTCCCTTGAATTGCACAACCTTTGATATTTGATCTTTCGGCGAAAAGGTACCTGATTCTAGGGGGAAGCGGTTTCCGTCCTAACTAACCGTAAATACCCAGTGGAATAACTTTGTTATGACCAATAAAGGCAATAATAACCGGACGCTATCCGAATAGTTTTCATCGCTCCCCTCCACTTTCTCGCTAATCCATTCCATTTTATTTTCCACAAATTTAAGATTCTCCTAATCAGAATATTCCGTCCACTTTTTGTTCAACGTCAATTTAACCGACATCTGTTACAATTATTTTCAATCAACCATTTAGATAGAATGGAACTCGACAGCGTTATCGATCCAGCCTATGCGGATACTAACACTAAGGTCAGTTTTATTTCGAAAATGCTGTTGCTAAATTTTTTTTCAGCGAGTTCAATTGATTGACATGATTATAAATCATAGAAGAAATGTTCAAAAGCAGCTAATAAATCGCATTCAAGAGCTAAGAAACGACCCTAGCAAGAATTTGACTATCTCTAAGCCCTTCAATGAGGTAAATGTGTCGTAAAAATAACCAATAACCATTTTTTAAAGGAGCGCAAAATGTTCATATTAAAAAAATTCGATACATCCTATGACATGAAAATATGGAATCTTTGCTTGATGCACGCGCATTTGAAGCTGAACATTTCCATAACCTCACTTTCGACAAATGTAACGATTTAAATGTTTATTTGCACAATATTTCATTTCTAGGGTTCCTCATTTGCATATCCTACAGAAGATTTTTCACGTATTCTCAAGTTTCTCGAACCAGTCATACAGAGATCACAGTATATCGATAAGAATGGGGGATTTAGCGACTCCCATGGTTCCAACAGCCTTCTTTTTGAGGTGAGCGCTATAGTAGTTTGCGTGCAGCGATTCATACTGTGATCTCATATTCCACCAACAAAAAAAAATCTATTCAGAATCTGCTCGATTCAATGGTAGAACAATTCAATGATGATACGGATGTCTTAATTGCTAAGTGGGAAGAAATAAAGATCACTCACAAGAAGGCGATTACTGCATACTTCATCAAAATGTTCAGCACGGTAATATTTAGAAAAAGTAATTGATAATTATCATAATTATCCGTTTCCGCCCCAAATACCAAACACACGCGGCCTTTCTCTATAATTTTTTTTTTCATTTCAACGAATTCGTTTTCGTTTTATGGCTTGTAATGCCTTGATTTGTCTCGCTTTTTCCACATTTCATGCGCTCTCTAGTTAGTTTTTGTTTCGGGGTCACCATCCATTTTTACAGGAAGTGGAAAACGAAAGTAGGTTTGTTGTGTATTGCAATTCTGTCGAATCTTACACACTGTGGAAATCGGCATTGGCTGCAACATTATCTGTTCTCAACATTCCCGAAATTTCTATATGTGCCCTCTATTTCGGAAAACCGCACGACACGGTATCATTTTCCATTTGTTTTTAAATAATTCAATGTTTACAGTTTGCAATATCTTTAGAGGGCACTATGAGCTCTATGCACCTTGGGAATGTTCTTAATTTGTTGAAGCCTCTGGCAGACACAGTTCATTCGCAATCATTCACATGCCATTCGAACGCAGAAATCGTAAATTACTGCACAAAATTCTTCGAGAAGGGATCAATAGATAACATCAGGATTCCTGATATTCTAAAAGGAAAGAGCATAACTTGCTTTTCATTGTAAGGTTTTTCTTTGGAATTACTATTTTCAAAAATTCTGTTCAGCGCGCCATGGTTCGAATTCGTTCAAAAAGTGAGACCATTCGGTGTTACGTATACTCGATTGGGAATTGAAAAAGGTAAATCCTTGTTAAATAGTGTAATATATCATAAATGAGTTGCAGAGTAGATAACTGCTATATCAGTTTTTGTAAAGGGCAGATTCGTTTTCCTAGGCCCTGAGGGGAGGGATTGTTGTCAGGATTCACATATTGCAGATGAAGAAAACATGCTGGCCTTGGCCGACTTGACCGAATATGTATATATTGCGCAATGTACTGATGCACTCGAATCGCTGCCCGTGTCTGTAATCAGAAGAATTTTGGGCAGAAAGTGCATTTCTCTAGTCATTAATGATCGGAATACCGTTCCTTCGATAGAAGAAGCAAATGAAATAATTCAGGTAAGAAGTCTATGTCTACTTAAAAAATGCGGATATTTGATACGTCATGCCAAAGTGATGAATAAATAATAATCAAAAAATCTTTAGTTTGTCCAACATCAAACAAAGAAGGTTTCATTGGAACTAAACACGAGTACTGCTCAAGGAGATGATATAGTCGAAACTCAAGTTGGAGAATATTTGATTCAACTTCTCGGCTGGTCGAGAATAATAAAACATATGGACATCGATGAACAATTCTCAAGACTTTATTTCTGAAGAGGGCATCAACAGCACAGTATTTGTGAATGTAAATTTCGTAATACAATTGATGCACTTTTTCGTTCAAACATTATGAACAAAGTTTTTAATGTTTCCAATTTATTAGTTATTTTTGTCCGATTCCTTGCTACTTCGATAAAATGTGCTAATTGCAATTTATTTAGAGTTACAGAATACAAGAAAGTGCTTGGAAACTATACAACAATACTCACTACACCAATGACAGGGTAGAGGATCAATTCACGATTAGCACGGGGAATCGATAGGACACACATCCGTCTGAGAACATACAATTGTCTTTTTTGATCACGCATCTTCCACATTTCAAGTAGGGACACGAAGTTCATCGATATTCCGATCTTTCTCCTGAGCAATAGGTGTCTCCTGAGAATCATAATTAAACAGTTATTGCATACCCAAAGTTCAATTTTGCATTCGGTTCGTTAGTACATCTATCAGTTGCGAGGGATTCAAGGCTGGAGATGCATATAGCGATATATCGCTTATTATTAAATAGATTTAGAAGTACTTACATTTTGTATCTATTTTGCATTTTCCAGACGGAAAAGGGTCTATCAACGAGAAAGTGTAGGTTCCTGTAATTGAAATGAGTTAGCAAGAGGAAGAATCGGGAAGGAGGACAAGAAATGAATGCGATCTATTCTAAAGGTAAATATAAAGATAAAAAAGATAATGGCAAAAGATAAAGATAGAAAAGATAAAGGCAATGAATACGATCTATACTCCAGTAGCTTTTCAATTGGGAATCAAATCGATGCGCACAACATGAATCCCTAGTGATAGGACAGCGGAGGGTGGGGATAAACATGTTCTAGTCCCGAGACTCCCCCTGACTTTACCACGCTCTTTCAAGGATGGAACATGAAGGAGGATGCTAATCAGGATTCACTCCGCTTCGGATGAAAAGAGTATTGAAAGGAGGAATAAAATAGCTAGGGAGATTGAAGCCAATGTACAGATGTGAGGCACTTTTCACTCGACGCGATAAGTTGAAAAAGAAAAAGGAGAAGAGGACGAAAGAGAATGGAATGAATTCGAAAAAAGAACTGTCAACGAGGTGCCAAAGAATGGACTTGAATGGCTTATACTTATTATTTATTCACCAATAGAACAATGCAAACGAGTGGTATTAAAAAAGATGGGAGGCTGTAGTGCAGGTGGTGAAGGTTGTTGACGGGCGGAAGGAAGGTCGTTGCGAGACTGAAATATTCTATCGTGCAATCACATTAATCATCGGGGGATACCTTTGATGGAATATCGATGCTCCTCATGATCGATGTATTGGGTCCGACGACCTGTAATGAAGATGATTTTGCTTCTTATTTTTCGAAGGACTATCATTTACCGTACCTTTACTCAAACACCCTGCAATCTCCGCTCCGCTCTCATTTGGACAGTACGTGTCCCTGCAACAGTGAGAATGGGGTTGGATTCGCAAGAACTGGTCTCTTCATTTCACACGCTCTCTCATCGACCAGAGAGGGCAGAGAGAGAGAGAGAGAGAGAGAGAGTGCGTGAAGGAGGAGAGTGTCATCCCTAGCCTCCTTTCAGTTGCTTTCTCTTGGTGGAATTGATTCAAAAAATTTAATTAGGTTGACAACGATTTTTGTCAATCCAATCGAATTCCAACAAGAGAACCCTAGTTGCAGTGAACTCACTTGATGGATTTGCAATCCAGCTGATTATGACACTTGACAGGTGTCGAAGTCTTTCATGACCACGAACTCTTCAGTATCCAGAAGAACGGCCCACTTGACGTACTCGTACTCGAATCTGCCACGCTGAAAACGAGACCAGAGGTATCGTCAATTGAAGGTAATTGTAATGTTGCTGCCACACAAGGCGATTTTACAGTTGTCAACCACGCCTAGTGGTGTACACAGGCTAGGCCAGGTACGATTGAAGGGCGCAGGATAAAAAACAACTAGTGAATTTATGAGGACGTCTCACTCGGATGAGTTGTGAACTTGTATTGGCGTACTGGACACTCACTTGGACTAGACATATTCGTTCACAGTTGTTCCTTTTTCTTGCAATGATTCGATGATTGGTAGAAGGCAAGTAGAGCCCTGAAAATATTGAATTCGTACATTCGATGATATGTGAAGCAGGGCTGGGAAACGGATCTCGCATTTCACAATGCTCTCTCGCCGTTTAGAAACACCGAGAGAGCATTGCGAAATGAGAGATCTGTTAAATAATTTCCCAGCCCTGATGTGAAGCACACAATAATGAAGGTTGAAGATCGAGGTGCATTCAATCAAGGGAAGAAATTGGCTCGCAGAATGACGAGCCCTAGTAAAGATCGGTGGAGACCATCTGTCAAGGTAATGCAGAGGAGCGGAGGAGAAGGGTTAATTGTGAGAGGTAATTGAAAGATAGAAGGAAGGACAGTGAGATGAGGGGTTGAGTCCAGATGGAAAGACGAGAAGATGAAGGTCAATCGCAAGAAGGGAAGGGAAAAAAGTAGTACCTATGAATGAGGAAACAGGAAAGCGCATCTGTTGAGGAATGAGGAGGAAACGGGGTGATCGAAATATTTTCATTCTGCGCGTGCTCGATGCTCATCGATTTCTCCATAGCTACTGTTTATTCTTGGCATTCAGTAGTCAGATAATCTTCATTATGATCCAAATAAATCATGATTCCATGCAGAGCATGAATGTGCAATCTGCGGGCAAGTAGTGAAGCGAAAGGAGAGATCGAAATATTTTCATTCTGAGCGTTCTCGATGCTCATCGATTTCTCCATAGCTACTGTTTATTCTTGGTATTCAGTAGTCAGATAATCTTCATAATGATCCAAATAAATCATGATTCCATGCAGAGCATGAATGTGCAATCTGCGGGCAAGTAGTGAAGCGAAAGGAGAGATCGAAATATTTTCATTCTGAGCGTTCTCGATGCTCATCGATTTCTCCATAGCTACTGTTTATTCTTGGCATTCAGTAGTCAGATAATCTTCATAATGATCCAAATAAATCATGATTCCATGCAGAGCATGAATGTGCAATCTGCGGGAAAGTAGTGAAGCGAAAGGAGAGATCGAAATATTTTTGTTCTGCGCGTGCTCGATGCGATTACCCGAATTTTGAACTCTAATTGTAACGGCAAATGTGCCAAGTGCATGACCAGGGATAATGGATTCTGATATACGGGGGACTGCTGGCAAATCAATTGGAAATATTTTTATTCTGTTTACAATACAAAAAAAATTTACAGGTATAGCCAGATTCCAGAAAAGGTTGCGAGCATCGTATTGCCGTGAATCTTTGTTTTTGTCCACTCCATCTTCGATCGTGTTATCACGAAGAATTTTCTTTCTGAAAGATTAAATAAATAATTTGCCGTGATAATGATAATTTTTCACGATTAGATAACTCACGCCTCGAACATGGATCCACGTTACAGCATGCCGATCAATACGATGTGGTGGGATCCTGGCAGACTTGCCTGATGCATTTCGCCGTCTCCAAGTACGGATTGGTCTGAGGCAGGATCTGCAGGCACTCTAGTATTCCGATTTCGAACGGGTGGTGTTCGAAGAATGTGAAGTGAATATCATCATAACGTCTTGGCTCCGAATAAAGAAATGATAGGGAAAATTTTCTGGCCAAGGGGGGAGTGAATTAGTATGCCGATGGGTGAGGGGGTATCATAATGTACAGATCAGAAGGAGCGAAGGCGTGCAGAGCCCTGGAATGCCAACTGTTATAGCACAATAAATTGCATTAAAAAGCGATAGAAAAAAGAAAGGCGAAATTAAGCGAGACTACTTCTCGAAGAAGGCAACACCATAATGACTGTTGCTGGAGATGCAAAGATAGGCGTGCGCAAACCAAGCCAAGCCTAGAGATTCCCGCCCGCGCTAAGTCGAGTGCGCGCGAGATTTGACTGCTACAGAATACGGAGAGGACAGTGGAGTTGAGAAGAGGAATAACAAAGACAGTTCGGATGGCGTCATTTCGAGGCGTCGAATGGACAGCTGAAACTACGCACGGCACAGTATACTCTATGGTTCCGGAATTGGGCTGCGCCCAGTCCGCCCAGCTCCAAAATGCGTTGAATGAATAACGCCCAATACGCCCAATTGGGGGAACCCTTGTATACTCTTCACCCGAAATAATGGCCATTGTAGAGATCAGATAGAAATTGAGCACAAGCATGATTGTAGAATTCTTTATCTCGCATAAGCAAATCTCATACAACAAATTGACATAGGCAAACTCTTCGTCGTTCAGCTCAGGGATTGCTCGTAGTAACTCTGCCGACCGAAATGGTCACATGCGCCGCGATGGTGGTATGACGCATATGCCTGCACTTGGTGCGCGTTGTAGTTGCTGGTCTCTTGGTCGTCCTAAAACATGCTTGATAATTTATATTTATGAAGCATATGACATGACAGTATGTGCGCAGTTGGTAGAAGAAATCATAATAATATCCCTGTGCTCACCGTATTGAATGTATATGACCAATTCTGTATGTTTCAGGATTCGGCCGTATTGGCGCCGTTGTGACGATTACACGTGTTCCGTGAAGATTCTTCACTGAAGAGGGCGAGTAGTGCCCTGGAAAAAAAGCATTGAAACATGCTGCGAAAATACGGCAAATAGTCATGGGAGCGAATTTGGGCTTCGAAATCAAACTTCGAAGAGACAGGAACTAATTCGCGAAACAGTGCATTGCAAACGGATAAGGTGCGGAAAATGTGAAGAAATTATAAAAAAATATGCCAGAGAAGACACTAGCGTTAGGGAGGAAAGAAATGAGAGGATAGATAACAATCCAGAGAAGAGACGGAGATCGGAGGGAGATGGTGTGGTCAGTAGAGAGAAATGATACCACCGTCTCTTCATGTTGCACACTCTCTCTCTCGCTCGGTCGACGAGAGAGGCAGTGTGAAATGAAGAGACGGTGGTATCATTTCTCGACCTCTAGTGGTCAACCAGTGCGAGAGGAGATGTTGCAATCAAGACGACAGAGGAGGGATGCGATACCATATGGTAATATCATTATCATACCATGTGATATCAATTGTGAGAGATAAGATAGCGGGGAGGGTGATGGTTATTGCGAGGAATGTTGGAAGTCACGGAGTGTGAAGTTGAAAAGTGAAAGAAGAATAGGGCTGAGGAATAGTGTATGCTTCCACCCATGGAACCTAATAGCCGTGTTGAATGTACGAATAGGGACACTGACATACACTTGTTATCAATTTTCCTCACAAAGTTTATTCTTCCCTGATGATTCAACTGAGGCATGTGGAAGAACCAAGAGGAGTTTTTCATTTACATAACAACATTAGTGCCCCCGCGACATTTATCATTACAGTAAAAGAACATGTTTGTTTGGCAAAAGGAAACTATGAGACTATAGAGGTGAAACTTTAACGTGTTTGCAGAAGACGAGAGGAGGTTCCGTATTTACTCGTGTTTAAAGGCATCAGACAAAATGAGGTTTATAAATAACAGTTGCAAGAGGTCCAATGACTATAATACATAACATTAATTAATGAATTGTTAACAGGAGAGGTTACTGTAGTCAATCTAGTCAGCGATATTGTACTTGATGTAGGGAATCTCAACTTCTTCACCCGTTGCGGGATCGTCAGCCGGCAGCATCTCCAGTACGATCGATTTGACGTGAGCGCCAAGAGGCTTCTTGGTCACTTCGGCAACCATTGCTTCCACCCTGAAAGTTAGGCGATGTAACGGAGTGGACTGATTGTTTAGGTGCTCCGATAAGATTGTTTGTATACTGCTTTCTATTACACGGCAACTTGAAAACCCCACTTCTTGAGAACGGAGTATATTTCATTTGCGTGTATCCCCTAACAAGCTCCCTCTTACTCACCGGCCAGCCTCTCTGCTCTCCTTCTTTTCTCCATTCATGAAGGTACCCCAGATGAGGGACTGCCCAGTCGTGATCGATTCGATCGTCACGCCGCTTTCCTGAGATAGAATTGGATTAGAGTCACGCCTATGGAAGATCCGCATCTTCACTGTCCCACCAAGTGAGAGATAAAGCGAATCGTTTCTTGCCAGGCCTCGCCAAATCGTTACTAGAGCAGTCAGATTGAAGACAAGGGCTTCTCTATGATCTCTTGTCATTATAATTTTGTGAGTGGGGAGTAAGAATGAGGAGACTGATTTGTCGTCCTGACCCCCTCCCTCCCTCGTATCTACCTGCTCGATGTACTCCTTGAGCTCGGCGACCGTCTTCGGGCCACTGACCTCGAATCGGTCCCACATCGTGAACTCCGTCTCCAGGTACCTGACAAGATTGCATTGAAAACTTCAAACCCCGCATCTAACGTTCGTCAACGGTCAGCTCCTTATATAATGGCAAATAATACCAAGATAACTCACTTTTTCTTGGGCGCAGCAATGGGCTCAGAGAATCCGAAGAACGGCAGGGCAAGATTGATGAATCCGTTCTTGAATCGATCCAGTGGAGGGGAGGCCTTCCACTGTTCGTTGTCGGCTACGATCTGAATGAGAAAAAGTCTACCTCCTTACACCATAACCTCAAGTGTAGGAAACCAACTTCTTGTCAGTCTACCGAGATCTTCAGTAATCTAGCAGCACGTACCGTCTTGTACAGCTCGATGCACACTAGAGTTCGAAATACGGGTAATCGTCTCTTCATTCCCCGTGCTCTCTCACCGGTCAGAGAGACGAGAGTGTGAGCGGAATGAAGAGACGATTACCCGTATTTCGAACTCTAATGCACACTAGTCCAGCAACATCACCAATACTCTTGATCCATATCTACCGTATATCTCTATGAGTATACCGTACTCTACCGCAAATCTCTAGATAAATCTACACCGTACCGTCTTGTACAACTCGATGCACACGAGTCCCGCGACGCCGGCTGTCGTCGTCGCGATGGCCGGAATGATGCGACCGGCGATCTGCTTCGTCTGAAAGGAACACCTTTTGTAAAATAAAAATTACGTAAACATGGATAACCATGAGAAAACCTTGACTTTCCTGTTGCGTCCTATCACCAAATCGCTCACATTTCTTCACCGTATCTTCAGTAAGATGTAAGAAGACATGAAATATAAGCCTCACCTTCATCCTATCCGCCCTCGGTATATCATAGTTCTCGGCGCGCAGATTGCTCGCCGCAGTGATGAACTCAATGTGGTGATTGGTGTCGTCGTCCTGAGAGACAATGACCGATTAGTTTAAATTTAAAAAAAAAGTTGATTTATTTTTTGACCATCCAAAAAAAAGAGGCGCACGGCGAATTGACATCACTAATCCCTCACCTTCTCAAAGTCAACCGGCTTCAGGAGGGGCGTCGAGGTCGAGAGGAGTCCTAGCTGAAGCTTGGTCTGCTCCAGCCTCTCATCGTCATCGTCACCCATCTGCAAGAGATCAAAGATCAAACTATGGTCTAAAAAATTCGATCAAAGATCAAACTACAAAAACACTTACGCGGTGGCCCTGCTCCTTGGCCTCCGCGTCGGTGACGGCGATTTTTACGCCGTCTCTCGGCTTGAACGGCGCCACCTGTAGACGGGATTGTGTTGGTTGTACACTACTAGTGACCGTGGCAAACAGTGAAACACCTGGACTCATAAATTCAAGCCGTAACATGTTTTGCCCAATCGATGCACGCAGTGCTGTCAATCCCCCATTCATTTTTTATCTAAATCCCACTTTTCGTCGATTCTCTAAAAGTGGGCGGAGCTTGCCGTCTCCGCCCATGCTTACCTCAACTTCCGCGGCAATCCTTGCGACGACGTCCCTGTCGAGGATGGGCTCGATGCCGAACACTTCGGCACGCAAGATGGAACCGGCGTAGACGAGGTCGAAGTGCGCCTCCTGAAGCATAACAATATATTAAGATAATACAAGTGATCATGCACTGAAGCCTCTAGTTAAAATAGCTTCTAGTTCAGTAAAACAGCAAATTTGATTGAAAATTGGCCAATGTCACATTAAATAGCAGCATCTTAACTATGAAGGAATAATGAAGGATTCCTAGCATATCAGGATTCAATCGTCGCAAACCTGGCTCGGGTCGAAGTTGAGCACGCGCGGGCATCGCTTAAGGCCGGACCAGAACTTGGCACCAGAGTCGGTGACCTGGAATAGCGATCGATAACCACCTCATCCAATGCTCAAAGCTAAGAATTCATCTCTCTTCATCCTTCGTGCTCACTCGACAATCAGAGTAAAGAGTGAGATGTAGAATAAAGAGACGAATTCTTCATCTTGACCAACCGTACCCTACCGTATCTACCTATCGTACCTGTTCGGGCGGGAACGCGTGCAGCATCTGCGCGATGCTGTCGTGATGGTTCTCCTGCAATTGATTGGTCAGATACTGTAATCAGGGAGCGCTCGCGGGCTACCGTATCCCCTCCCAGCTCTATCGCTCTAGAGTGCTACTATACTACCGTATCCCCAGTCTTTCTACCGTGACCAAAGGACTAAAGGACATCGACTAGCATATCAGTGCGTTCGTGTAAGAATCGCACTTTTCCTGGAAATTCCGGTACAGGAAAAAGTGACCCTATGTGACCCACCTAGGGGTACCATAATCTATGTTTATCTCATAGGATCACTTTTTGCTGTGCCGGAGAGGGTGCGATTCTTAGGCGAACACACTGATATCTTCAATCAGTCTACCGTACCTGGAAGAGGAGTCTCGCCCATCGCACGCAATCCTCGGCCGTCTTCGGACGCTCGTCGATAAGCACCTTCTTCACGGACGTCAGCATGTCCATCTAAAAATCGTCATAACATTCTGGTTTTTTATCTTAAAAAATATAAATGTGGATTGAATGCAGGTGTATTGGGCGAAAAATAATTAGAGAATTTGCTTCGTTATGTGCCCTAAAACGAATTGAACCTTCGACTTATCCCACTTACCTGCTGGCCCGCATTGATCTTCTGTAGTTGCTTGATGAATTCTGCTCGATCGCTGAGGAATCTGTTTGCCATCTCCACTGGCTCAGAGAAGACGCCCTCGAAGAGATTGCGCGCCCATTGAATGGTGTGCTGGAATGAATTGAAAAGTCAGTCGGCGATAGCTACAGTAGTCCAATGGAGGTTTAAAACTTCAGTCCTCGATAACTGGCTACAGTAACCCAAGTACTGTATCCAACTCACATTGATCTCGTTGGGGAAGTTGCGAAGGGTGCAGAACGGAACCTCCTTCTCGGGGGGATCGAAGGACGAACTGGAATGAAGAGGGGAATCATCAATCTAACCAACCGTACTCCTTCCTATTCCCTACCGTACTCCTCCTACCCTTTTCGTTCGACTACTCATCTCACTTATTGTTTTTAAGCACCCTTCCAAAAACCCCTCTCCTCACAATTATACTTTCTGTGAGGGGAAGTATTTATATTTTTATGCAGCTCTCCGACCAACCGAAATTCTACCGTACTCACCCGTAGCTCTCGGTCATGTGTGGGTACACCACCTGCGTGTTTCCCTTGGTTCCCATGGTGCCCGATTCGAGCAGCGGCAGACGGTAGTACACACAGCGACGGTCCATGTATCGACCTGGAAAAGAATCAGTTGTCGATTGCACACTACCGTAATCATCCTCCAGAGGCCGTATGCATGAACCCTACAAACGGTCACGTTTGCGTCGCGTTTGCCGGTCAAACTGTTTGTCGAGGTTCATGTATATGGCCTCAGCAATACACATCTCCATGCCAACCATCCTCTTGGCCTATGTGCTCTACTACCATATAGATGGTTCAAATTAACTACATTGTTTGGGAGCTCGGCCGACAATGAAAATGCGTGATCTCCACTCACGTGCGTCCACATTATCCAGGGCATTCGCCACTCCATGGAGGCTCGAGAAGAAGTCGTCGTTGAAGATAAACTCCGTGTCCTCGCCCACGCGCTCCGCCATGCTCACGATGTTCACCTGAGAGAGAGATGAGTGATTACCGTAACCCAACATTATTGATTTATTTATGTTACATGTGCAAATGCTCTCACCTGTAATTGATTACTATAAGCGAACTAGCTGTCAGATGCAAAAAAATATATAACAGAATTGCTATAAATGCGGCGAAATTCATGCCTCCGGAACGTTAAAAGATATTTTTGATAAAGTAGCCCTCACTCACCTGCTTGTTGAAGGCCTTCACAGCAAGAGCGGCCACTTCCGCCTTCTTTTGCTGCAAATGAGAACGATTAGTTAGTTGTATTATTATCTAGTACTCTTAATACTCTTACATGTTAGTACTTCTATCCTTAGTTGTCTTAGTCAGTTCCCTAATCGACCCCCTCCCAACTCACCCCGACGTCGGATCTTCTGAACAGGAACTGACGATTGAGATTGGAGATCTCAATCTGGTCCATGTCCGTGATCTTGATCAGACCACCTGAAATGACAGGGGTAGCTCAAGGCCAATCGATATATTCTACCATCATCACAATGTACTCAGGGTGCGTAAATCGGCCGGTGCACTTACCCTCTCCACATCCCAATCCCATCATGGCCATGTTCTTGAGCAGTTCGCACCCGATGGCACCCGATCCGACGATGAACCATCTGAAGGAATTTCTTTTTTTCAAAAAGGTATTTCATTATTTCCCACATTTCCCCTCTTTAATTCTTCATCGAAAAACTATTTCAAGAATCTTTCATTAATTTCTGCAAGCTCTTAACGCAACGGCAATTGTAGCCACTCGTCCCAATTCCCTCCCTCACCTCTGCTTGAGCAGCTGCTCCTGGAATGCCCATCCAAAGACTGTCGCCTGCCCGTCGTAACGAGAGTTGCGAGGAGCGCAATCCTCCTCGGTTGGCTGAAAGACGTCATATTATTTGAGTTGGCCAATCACGGCACATAGCATTCAAATACTACCAAGAAAGCCATAATCACGAATATCCGATAATGATGATAGTCCCTCATTCTCACCTTTGCATTGTCGAGCACCGTCCACTGACCGGGCACCGCTTCCATTGCGTCCAGGTACAGCCACTGCAAATTATTATTATTATTTCTTTTCTCTACGCGTTCTTTTAGAATATTCTTTTTTTTTAGTTCTCATTCCCAGAATTAATGAACATTCAGAGCTGTTCTGCAGTTGTAGCATTGTTGAAGCATATTCGGCATTCGCTCCCCCTTGATTCTGTTATGTGTCCAGAAATAACAACAAAAAGTGACTTTTTCTTTACCATACCTGATTCAGTGGCGTCATGTGATGAGTGACTGCCTTCATGGCCTCCTGTGCAGCGATGCCGCCCACGACGGAGGCCACAGTGACGAGGTTGCCGCGAGCCTGCGAATCGATCGATAATCATCTACCGTATACGCGTCAGCCATTCGTCTACCGTATCACTATCAAAAACTGACCGAGTTGGCGAAAAGCGCGAGCAGTTCTTCGGTGACCTCCTCATCCTCGGGAAGTTGCAGCTGTGCCTTCAGTAGGGCAGCGTCAGCGGCGGATCGGGGAGTGGGCGAACTGAAAGACGGACATTTTATTATTATTATTATTGTTATTTACTCAAAAAATAGTGAGATTCGCAATGGAGCACTCAAATGAAAGATTGTTATCTTATTATCAAATATTATCAAATATTATCATCGCAGATACTAACCGTCCGTGCGTTTCCTCAAACGCGTACAGCGCACTCCAGAGGGCGTGCAGCTTCGCGGGGTAGTCGAACTTGGCAAAGTCCCAGATGGCGAAATCGGGCTCTTTGAGCGAGGCAGCCAAAGACTTGTGTGACACGGGGAATGGCACCTGAAGATTATTGATTGATTGACAGTCGATTACGGTAATCATCTTTCATTATTAATGCTATTTTACAGACAGCCGAGAAAGTATGAAGAATGAGGAGATGCGATTACTGAATTGTCATCATCAACCTTACCTTGACTTGTTTGCCGCGACCTCCCTCGAGATACGCAGTCAGGTTCTTGGCTGCGTCGCCAATGTTGAAGATGTGGGGTTCTGGAAAAAATCAGTTATCGATTGGCCATTATCAGTTTCTCCAAAGCCCAAATCGCTAACTCATCAAAAAAAAGCCAGTCCTCGATCCAGCATTACCGTAACCAGGGATTCATATAATCAATAACTCACTCTTGACAGTAATCTTGATGGGCGTGCACTCGTTCAGCTCGACCATTCCCTTGATCTCGGTGAACGTCACGTGGTCACCGTCCTGGAAATGAGGAAATCTATTCCAACTATTTTCAGGCAACTACACCGATACGACAGGATCATATGAGGCGGTTTGCGTTAGGATCAACAAGTGTATGGAACAGGTAAAAAAAATCGAAAGTACTCAAAAGTTGGCCCTAGGGGTTATTTTCGATGCTGAACAACCTGGTATGGTCGATTTCGCAATATGTCCCCTTTTCGCTCCAGGGGGGCACCCCCTCATTTTGCCTGAAAATGCGTTTTTCGAGTTTTTCTCGTCAGAAACGAGTCAAAAACTCGTCAATTCTAAAAGTATATACCAGAATTTCGAGCTCTATCTCGTGGTTATGTTGAAATGTCATGATTGTTTTTCTTTTTTGAGAAAAAGACGATTTTTGTCCCGATCGAGTGCGGGCAAAATCCTTTGGGCAAGTGAAAGAACATGTTTTTATGATCATTTTGCACTATTTGGTTAGATACTTGACTGTCACAAACGATGTTTTATAACCATTTTTGTGGAAATACGAAAAATAAAATTTTCTGAATACCCCCGTGTTGGTACTCATTTTGAAGAGCACGTTGAGCTGATCATTTTTTGTGTTGGACTTTTTCATGAAAACTTTTTCTTAGGAAGTTACAGCTATCGAAAAGTTGTTATCGGGCATCTCGTGAAAAAGGAGAATTTGAGCGATTGTAACATCATAAGGAAACGTTTTCATGAAAGAGTCCAACACAAAAAATGATCAGCTCAACGTACTCTTCAAAATGAGCACCAACACGGGGGTATTCAGAGAATTTTATTTTTCGTCTATTCACAAAAATCGATATAAAACATCTTTTGTGACAGTCAAATATCTAACCAAATAGCGCAAAATGATCATAAAAACATGCTCTCTCACTTGCCCAAAGGATTTTGCCCGCACTCGATCGGGTCAAAAATCGTCTTTTTCTCGAAAATGAAAAACAATCATGACATTTCAACATAACTACGAGATAGAGCTCGAAATTCTGGTATATACTTTTAGAATTGACGAGTTTTTGACTCGTTTCTGACGAGAAAAACTCGAAAAACGCATTTTCAGGCAAAATGAGGGGGTGCCCCCCTGGAGCGAAAAGGGGACATATTGCGAAATCGACCATACCAGGTTGTTCAGCATCGAAAATAACCCCTAGGGCCAACTTTTGAGCACTTTGGATTTTTTACCTGTTCCAGACCCCCGTTGGGGCTTGTTGATCCTTACGCAAACGGCCTCATATAATATCCGTCCCGGTAACGAATATTATAATATTTAGTCTAAATTTTGAACAACCCAACTTATCGCATGCGAAGTTATGTTTCACTGCTTTTTGAAGACTAGCTCTTTGGATTACATTTCGATAAGTGAGTGTTCAATCAATCATAAACATGGCTGTCGGAACGAACAATTAGCCTTGTTCATTTTCGGATTCTTCATTATGACTACCCCTCATCATTAACCATACCTCCAGTCCGTGGTGTGAGCTCTCAAACATGATCACATCTCCAGTCTCCTGATCGATGTGTTCGATGTGGAACTGGAAAGAGAAGTCAGTTAGTGATCAAATTTACCGGAGTTGATAATCTACCGCAAACGTCCTCATGCCTTCCGTAAAAGGAGACCGCAATCTCATCCTGCTGTCTACAGTATCTCGGGGATTCAATCACTTCAGTTCGTAACCACGATCTATCGTAATCAAAAGTGTCAGTTTGTGATTGCCAACTACAGTAATACGGTCTTCCTATGGCTACCGTACCTCCTCGCAAATGAGTCAGTTAGCGATCACCATCATCTATCATACAGTAACCCCTCGTACCGTACCTCCTTGCAGTTTTCTCCATTCGCATCGTCCACTCGGAATCCCTCGCCGCAATCGACGAACACGTAGGAGAAGAGACCGCGCGCATCCGTGATTAGCAGTCTGAAGAGCGGTGATGATTTGAGTGCTCTTTTATCGGTGGTAATCCCCTAGCGATCATGGAAAAATGGTCAAGAGTTTATTACTTCTTGCTTCAAATCTATTGGGGACCATGATTTACCATTTGCATGTTTACCCGGATACTATTCAGGAAAAAACAATAAGGGATTCCTTGACAGTATCCTTTCCTCACCTCCTTCCCGCAGCGCGTGTCCACTCGGCCACCTGCAGCTGAAGGGCGCGCGACGAATCGGCAAGGATCACCAGCTGGAAAGGGAAGAGATTATTGTAAATAAAAAAAACAGAAAGCGCCGTAGACAATTCTACTCCTTTGACAACAATTTGTTCGCATCTCCCAATCTTTCCCGACTATCCGCTACCGTCGTGGAGAGCCTTTGTGAGGCGAGGTCTTTGATCTTCGGCTTTTTTCTGATGTGCTCGATGACTTACGGTCCAAGCCAGAGCACATCTTGGAGCCGGGAGATTTGGGATCACACTACAGACTACAAACAGGACCACCAGTTGAGAAATGTAGAGGTTGTCGATCAGACTACAAACTACAAAGTACAACTCACATCAAACCCGCCGACGTATTCCTCCGTGAGCGGTTCCGTGTTGAGTGACGTCTGCACAGAATCGTTCAGCTCGGCCAGTCTGCAATAGTCATGTCAATTCAGTACTCAAAATGAGGTGAAAAAACCATTTATATCGGACATTTTCCAACAGTTCGAATTTACAAGTTCTCCGTTTGACCCATCAGACTACCGTACCTCTCAAAGCAGGCGGCGGCCCGGTTCTTGCCCAGGTCCTCCTCCGTCAGATAGTACTGAGCAGACAGATCGTGCCAATTCGCAGTCTTCGTATCGTGAATCGAGACGTGACGCATACCTGCAAAGGATTTGTGTAATTAGCGGTGACAATACAACACTCGACTCTACACATTTCTATCTCGTTGGTGGTAAGTGTATTTGCGCAAATAAATCAATTCTCGATCGCCAATATCCCGATACCGTACCTCCTAGAATCAGGTTCTTGGCCACTTCGACTCCCAGTCCGGACAGACCGGAGATGAGGACGGATGCCTCACGGAGATGCGCCATAGCAGATTCGCCAAGGGTGTACCTGCAATGGATTATTCACTGACTGATAAGAGGCTATAATTGAGCAACTCTTCTTCCATCCCCTAAGTCGAAAGCCTACCGTCGATTACAACAGCAAGATAGGCGCTCGAACATATTTTTGTCAATAAAATTGATAACAACTGCCATATCAGTCAATCACGAAAGTTTATCTCTCTTTGAAACCTATTCATCATCCAATCTTATCAACAATCTTCCTGCTCAACTCACAGCTGTCTCGAGTAGAGGTTCTTGTCAAATGACCCCTCCTCTCCATTCTTCCCTCCTCCATTCTGTCCACTTCCATTCATTGCATTTGCATGTGTTGCACTTCCATTGTTTGCACTTCCATTAGAAGCACCTCCATTGGTGCCCATATTGTCCACTTCCATACTCTCCGTATTGTCAACGGCCAACGAGTGCTCCTGCAAAAAATAGTCAATGGATGTGATTAACGCGATGCGATAAATATGGTAAATGAAAGAAAGAGAGATGTACCTTGGGCGGTTTATCCGCACACTCGACACTCTTCGCTCGCTTCGCTGGAGGAGAGTTCTCGTGGCTCTCGCTGACTACTGCGGGCACGGTAGACGTCATGATTGAGATGAATCTGAATAATTGATAAAATGACAGAGTCCAAAAATGGAGCAAAATACTAAAAAAATATAACGGCAGGTATACGGGGTGAGTTATGCAAATAGAATGAAGAGTGAAGACTGGATGAAATTTGAATTCCGTTCAAATTGGTTGAATTCATACAGCGATGCCACTAGGGCTGCCCCTTAGATGGAATGGATCCTGTGGGTATTCTCGGACTACGGAGGGAAGAGGCAAGGGAAGAATATGGCAAGAGAAATAGATTCGGCTCTATGAAAATAGTCTAAGCCACGATCTGCGGTACAGTATCAAGAGGGGTATCAGGCTCGATACAGTAGGCAGAGTGACAGTAAGAGTGGAGATTGTATTGTGAATAGGATTCGAAATTATGGTATGAGACGGGTGGGGGAAGGGCCGATTATTGTAGGAGACTATATGAGCAAGCGCTATATGCGAGGTATGCGAAGTGAATGTTGAGTCCGATAGAAGCCACCGAATATTCTAGAACTCTGGTCGGCGTGGCGTTCCATCAAGACTGGATGGCGGCGATCGTAAATAGTGTGGTCAATAGGGAGAATTACATTTAGCCAAATCAGTGGACCAATAATTTGAGTGAAGGCCTGCCACAGGGTTCGATCGCTCTGATGAACTTGTGAGTTCTTAGGTAATCTGCCTATCGAACCGTCGAATGGAAAATTGCTTGGTCAAAATGGCATTATAATGAAAAATATAAGTAAAGGGCTCCAGATTAAGTTGCGTTCGTTGTCCCAAAAGAATTGATAGTCACAGTGGTGATGTCCTATCCATCATTCCTTAGCGGCGCATCCTTTTTATTGCTGATGGGCTTTATGATGATTAACCTCCATGGGCGAGGCGAGCCGGGCTCCTCATTTCAATCCCGAAGAAAGTGACCAACCGCATGTGAAGCATTTGAGGTATTGCAGTTGGAGTTTGTCTAAATTCCGACACAGATCCTAATTTACTGCAACGTCAATTCTATTTCACCAATTGACGATTTATCCGAGCAATATTTAGAAAGTCCACAAGAAGTGAATGATGTGTCTCAAAAATATCAGAGCAACGAAATACACAAAATACTCATTCACAACTGCGGTGCAGGGTGATATTCGCTTCAGAAATCTCTACGAAGTCTAGAAAATCGTTCATCGATGTCCATGTGTTCTATAATCGTCTTCATGTTCCGAACTTGAATGACACATTCTCCGATTTTAGTATCGATCGCATCATCAATCGATCGAAGTTCCAGGGAAATCTTCTTTGATTGATGATGGGCGAACTTAATTTTAGAGTTAATAAACATTTTATTTTTCAAATTATCCAATTTATCAGAAAAGTATAGGTGCCGTTAAAAATGGGAATACCTTGCTAATATAAATATCTCTTACTTTCTAACTATCTAGTGACTTATTATAATACTTGCTATTTAATCTCACCCGAATTAGTTCCTCAGCTTCTGTCAACGAAATTATGGTATTTTGATCATAAACGATCAAGCAGATGCACTTTCTACTTAGAATATCTCTTATCGCAGAAACAGGCATTGATTGAAGCGTGCCCCTATGAATCGTGAGTTGTTCAGCAAGGTCGGCCAACGCCAACAAATGTTCTTCCCCTGTAAGTGAATGCATATGAAATGAGTTTGTATCCCCTTTTCGCTTCAAAGGCTATGAAAACCCGGTTTTCACGGAATACGAACATTGATATTTTATATTCCACTATTTAACAGAAAATAACCTTTAAAATTTCCCTGTCGACGATAAGTAACCTTCTGAGGTCCTACTTTTCGGACAAATTTAAGCAAAGGCGTGCTGAAAATGTAATCGAATGTCAAATGGCAAACAAACACTCACAATGAAAAACAATTGTTGCTGGTTTCTGGTTCAAATATTTTAATCGTCAGATAAGCTATTGATCCCTTCTCGGAGAACGTTGTGAAGTGGTCGATGCCTTCTACGCTCGCATTCCAATCGAAATATCTAATCTGAACAATGCGAGCGAGAGGCATTAACCAAGTGAGAACCTTCCCAAGCTCCGCGGAGCTCATATTGCCACAGATAACCTCTCCAAACTGCAAAAAATAATCATTTGATTACAAACGTCCAATAATATCCACCGTTTTCTCAGGATTTCCGAAGTGGAGGGCGTATATGGATATTTCGGGAATGCCGACAGCGGCAACGGCTGCAGTCAATGCCGAATTCCACAACGCATAATCTTTGATAGAATCACACCTCATAAAGAATCCAATATTGTTTTCCTTTCTCTGAAAAAATATTGTCAACACATGTTTCTCGGCACATTCTTGTTTCTTGTGTGGTATTAAATTTTTAGAAAAAAAATATTCGGAGCAATCAACATAAAGAATTTCCCGCATTATTGTGCCACATGGCCTCAAATTTGGTTCCTTTTTCCTAGCAACACTTTTAAAAAAATATTTAACACCACAAAAATAACAATATTTGAAAAAGAGACCGTTCGGAAAGTTCGGAAATCGCTTGCAGTCATCGTCGCCTCTTGTGAAAACTTGAATTCCTCCCAATCAGCAATTAAAATCTCCGTTTCTTTATTGTATTTGGCCACTGCCGAATCGAGCAAATTCTGAAGATTCTTTACTTGATTATTTTTGTTGTTGAAAGCGCAATATTTATATATATATAAAACTTTGTATAGCGCTCACCTCAAAACCCTGACAATCAGGATCAAGGGACTCGCTAACTCCATCATTCTCTCCAATAAATTGTGTTCTTTGAATAAGCGGTTTGAGAAAATCGAGTGTCGATGCAATGTCTTCCACACGATATTTGAATGTTGAATCCTAAAAAAGAATATATGTAGATTTTAGAATCAGTTTAATCATTTACACTATGCGAAGAAGATGAAACGATAATGTTCTGTTTCAAATGCGCGTGCATAAAGCAAAGCTTCCATATTTTCATATCCCAGGATGAATCACGGTTGAATATGAACGCCTTCTGCTCCTGCAATTTTTTCACATTTTTCTGCGCAATTTTCGTTCGTTTCAAATGCACAGCATACACACTGCGCTGGCTAGCAAGATTCCTCCGAGAGGAGGCAAGGTGGACCACTATCTTCCTCTTCCTCCATCCCCTCGTGCGAACGTTCGTCAAAGGATACTATGTCGAATGAGAACCGACTGGATGAGAAACGCCAAAAAATTCTTCCGTTTGTGATGTTTAGTACTCTCTGACAAAATGCTGCGCGCCTCAAAGGAAAAATTTTGGTTCTCATAATCGGTTCTCATTCGAAATAGTACCCGTCAAAGGGCAGTTACGAGTGGAACGAAAAATACCGTATCGTATGGTCGATAGACAAGCAAGCGCTCGCTCGGGTCATTTTTTAGCTCTTGAACGCGTTTCATCAATTGTTGTTGCACATCTTTTTGATGTTTTATTATCATATCAATCAATTCATGTAGCTGAAAATAGTCATGTCTGAGGGAATTTTCAAAGTGAAACCGACTTTTGCATCAGCGTTGAGCGAGACGGTTGGGCCGAGATCGGTGCTGGATATCATTCTAAAAAGTTTCCCGAATAAAAATATTTATAAATACGATATAAAGGGTGTACACATGCATGGTTAACAATAAGGAGGAGTGGAGAATACGAGTAGAAAATGAAATTGTTTTGAGAATTGAAGTAACTGAAGAGATCACTGACGGAATATAAGCGTCGCTTGGGTGCGCGTCTCCCTCTCCAAATTTATATTTCCGTGCAGGCGCGTGTTCACCATTTGAAATGAGAGGTAAATCAGTCCAAATTGTTTTCCTATTGCGTAAAGTTTGAAATGGATTCGGCCATTCTAGGATGTCGTACTTCAGTTTACATTCCATGACATTGAGGAATAAATAAGAGGATCTTGAAAAAAATTCCAACTTGAGAAAGAATGAGTAATTCAGGCAAAAAAAACTTGTAATGAAATGTCGAACAAAGAGCAATAACGCGACTAATTCCCATTTACAAATATTCATAAATTATTCACCCATTATTTTCCTTCCCTCATTCGCCCCTCATTCGTCCCTCTTTCCCTCTTCACGAGTGGTCGACAGTAGGAACGATGAGGCGATGGCTCGGGTAATTTAATATTTTGAAAATGGTTTTCGATCTTTGATCTTTGATCTCCAGCGTGGCCTCGTTTCTCGTCCTTCTTCTCTGCATCAGTGGAGAGGACGATAGAGCGCTGGAAGAGCTCGTGTTGTACGCTGGCGCCGGCATTGGAGCTGTGCTAGTGGCTGTGGTGGGTTTGGAAATAAGGCACTAAATCGGATTGGTACTATTTCGCAATAGGATCCCTAACGTAAAAGTTTTAAAAATATGACATTATGTGAATACTCAATTTGTTTTAGATTATCGTTCTCGTCGTTTGTTGTTGGAAGCAGAACCGAAAAAGAGGTTAATTATTTAATGATCATTTAAATGTATTTATTTAAATATTAATTAATAAATAATTTGCAAACAAGAAGTTCACGCTACGCGATTCGGACTCGCGCGCGCAAACGCCCAGCCGGAAACGATGGACGAAATGTGACCGATTTTATTTAATTATTTAACGTTTCTTTTTTAATTTAATGATACCAAGGATGCCTAAGAAAAAGAGGGCGTGGCTTATAAAATGTGGGCGTGGCTTAAACTGATCCTTTCCAGCAACAGAGCGCGAGGGTAGCAAGAAGCAGGGCAGGAAGCATGAGACAAAATGTGAGAGCATTCGTTTCGAATATATCTTGTTAATGCACGCGTAAAAACCATCTGAGTAAAAAAAGGTAAAGGTTCACCCCGTACTCAAGGCACACGAAGTCCTGCGGGAGCCCACCATCTGAATAGCTCAGCGAAAATCATGTAAAAGTTACGGGCAATAAAAAGGCGGTGCTTATTTTTTTCTAAAATACAATTGTAAGAATCGATCTCAGATTCTGAGAATAGGGAGCGTGGCCTAATTCGATCCCCTTTCCAGCAACCGAGCGCGAGGGCGTCGGTACCCACCGGGTGGTCGCCCATTCTCCTCCTCCTCCTCTGTCTCCCCATCGAACCGCCCTCTCGCCCCATCCCCCGAAGGTAGTGATGATGATGTAAATCGGCATTGGTCAATCCTCATTTGGCACTTCTTTACTTTAGTGCCCAACGGTAGACTATTGTATTCCTCGCTCATTCGATCGCTCGCCGTCTCATTTCTCACTACCCACTAGAGTTGTTTGCTCGAGTGACACTCGGCGAGCGCTCGCCACTCGCCGAGTTCATTTCTGATCCACTCGGATCGGTTGGATCACTCGCGAGTGAAAAATGAGAAATCCACTCGCGAGTGAAAATCCACTCGCGAGTGTTTTGTAGAATTCGAATCGAGAATTGATTAAATTTAAAACTCCATTGAATCCCCCCTAGAATGGAGAGACCGGTCGCCTGATTTTGGAGAGGAGGGAAGGAATGAGAGAGAATTCATTTCACTCGGCGAGTGGATTTGACTCGCGAGTGCGAACAAAGGAATCCACTCGCGAGTGGATTTTCACTCGCGAGTGGATTTCTCATTTTTCACTCGCGAGTGCCGAGTTACTCGGAATAACAACTCTACTACCCACTATCCATAGCTATAGAGCACGTCCTTTGGGCACTAAAGTAAAGAAGTGCTCCTTAGTTTGCACTCTCTCTCTCTCTTTCTCGCCGGATAGGCTGACAAGAGAGCATGTGAAAGGAAAACAGTGGAGTGTCAATGTGTCATGACTAGGGCTGTCAGGGTGAAGAATCCGTCTCTTCATTCCGCGCACTCTCTCACAGGTCAGAGTCACGGGAGAGTACACGGAATGAAGAGACAGACTCTTCACCCTGACAGCCGCAGTCATGACCAGCCCAGTCATTTCGTCCCTTCCGCAGGCCCTCTCGCCCCTGCCCAAGCCCGATCCCGCGTGTCTCTCTACGACGCCCGACTGGCACACGTACGAGAACTGCACGCTCATCGGTGAGTCTTTCTTTACTTGGGTTGGTAATTTGTGCCTGAGTATGCCATTCCGCCCGCTCGCGTGAATACTACTATTCACTGTGCATTCGATGTCTTCTTGACCCTCAAGTGCATGTAAAGCGTCTTTATTATTTTTAGTAGGGTTTTGGCACCTAGTAAAACGTACGAGAACTGCACCCTCATCGGTAAGCTCTTATTCATCACACTTCAGTTCCCTTCTAGTGCGTACTGTACGGTAGAACTTCTTGTTGTTGTTTTGCCTTTTTTCATGACCAGCAAAATGTCTTCATCGGCGAGTGGGAGTGTTGTCAAGTCAATACCGAACCATGAGCCGCCCTTCATTTTGCACGTTTTCTCACTGCTCTGTCTGGAAAGAAAAAGAACACGCAAATCCGGGAAATATTCCTGGTTTTCGGCTCTAAGATTCTAATTTCCGGCTTCCTCAATTTCACCCTAAATTGCAGGCATTCGCAAGTCGGTGAAGTAGAAGAGGAAAAATCGGCGACGATAATCGTATTAGAAAACAAGAAATCGATCAAAATATTGTGCTATCGAGATAAATGATGAGATTCATTATTTTTATTACAATGTTTATTGCATACAAGATGGCTCAAACAATGGAAGGGAATGTTCTAGCTTTGCTGACTACTCCGACTGTAAACTGTAATTTCACTTTGGTGGATCACTTTAATGTTAGCACTTTCATCTGCTTTGAAAATAGTAATCTAATCCTTTCAGAGGGGGCTGAATGGAATCCACATTCGTCGAGGGTGTAATAGGGGCCATTCTGCTATCTCTTCAAAACATTTTCGATGTCCTTGTCGATGGCGACTGCTTTCCAGGCTTGTGCTGCAATTGGGATATGAATTCATCGCGAATTACATACTCGGAATTGTAGGCGTTAATTTTCAAGCTAAACGCACTTCGCGGTCAATCACTGTGTACTGTTCAGATCGATTATTGTTTTGAGGAGATAATATTGTGTTCCTTCACGCTTCTGAATTTAATTCATTAATTACTCAAAGTTTCATAAATGATGTTATTTTGTCGAAGAACTATAATATTACTCACTTGCGATTGTTAAATGGTAATAAATTGCACTTGCTGATGCGCTTGAGAACATGTAGAGTTCTGAAAATATTTTTTTCGAATAAGCATAAAGATTTAAAAAAAAACAATAATACGAAGCGAAGATGATCCTTTGAAGTCTAGAAGAAAGTGAGGGGATGACATTACACAAGGGAGTTGAGGCAGGGAGAAGAGATGTGGGAGGTGAAAGGAAGAGGGACAGCTGATCAGTGTCATTTGAAAGAGAAGAAGGGACTCTTCATTTGGATAGAATAAATCGTCGAATTTGTGTTGAGAAAACATTCATTGAATCAAAATTTGTGCATGGAATGAAGAGACGGGCTCTTCATCCGGGTAGCCTTACAATTAGTGAGAACTATCCTCTGAATAGGATTGAAACTTGAAGGAATCTATGAGAGAGAGGAAGGTTCTCTCATAAATCGTTCTGTGTGCTTTCAGGTGCATGATTCTGTATTGTGCATTTGAATATAAACAGTTTATGCGGAACTTATTCTTCAATATAATATATCTGTCGCTTGTCATTATGATCATTGAGCACCAGTTATTGTCTCGAAGGAATTCTCAATTCTCAGATCATTTAATGCTTCGGGCTCTCTTTGAAATATTTCTATATTCTTGGACGGAGTCACACAATGTCCGACAAATCTTCAGCTGTCGATTCGTCGGACACCTAAACATATTTGACTAGAGAAATAATTATTTTTGAAGAAAACAACGCGAGTTTTCAGGAAAGAGAATGGAAACTCACCATTTCTTTGTGATATGAAGCTATTTTGGTCCATATTTGGAGCGCTCGAGAACGTGTAGAATTCTGTAAATTGACAATAATACATGGGTAATTTATAGCTGCTAAGAAGTCAATAGCATAAAATAAAATAGATATCGGGCAAGATCCCGTTGATGTGGTGTGGTGATGACTAACATGGGTAATTTATAGCTGCGAAGAAGTCAATAGCATAAAATAAAATAGATATCGGGCAAGATCCCGTTGATGTGGTGTGGTGATGACTAACATGGGTAATTTATAGCTGCGAAGAAGTCAATAGCATAAAATAAAATAGATATCGGGCAAGATCCCGTTGATGTGGTGTGGTGATGACTAACATGGGTAATTTATAGCTGCGAAGAAGTCAATAGCATAAAATAAAATAGATATCGGGCAAGATCCCGTTGATGTGGTGTGGTGATGACTAACAGACGACTAGGCACATCTTTATCAGTGGCTCCGACCCAATGAGGTGGAAATGGGGGCTTTTGTAGCCCTAATGGAAGGTTCGAGAGACAATTGATAAGAGTACATGCAATGTGTATAATTGACTAGCAATCACATCATGAAAAAGGGAAGGTTGGAGGAGACAGCAGATGACCAGCAAAGAAGATAGTGGGAAAAGAGAGTTGTGGGAGAGGTACAACTGGCGAATTGTGGGTCAGGAATCGAGCTGACAGAGTGTAGAATCGAAATGCACTATCGAATCAGTGTTCTTCTTCACGAAGAATTAGAAGGGAAACAAGAGTAGTCTCCAATGTCAATTTTCTCAACAATAATACAACTTTTCAGCATAGCGTTTCTCTTCACTAATTTATTCTTCTATACCTGGTCGCTTGTGGCATAATATCTTTATGAGACACTATCTGAGAGAGCTCACATTCCACCGTACAGTAAAAAATAGAATATTCTGAAAAGAATGCCCTAAGGTCAACTTTTTGCGTAGAACTCGAAAATCGACCTTAAAATGCCGTATCTCTAAAACTAAAATTCCTATGGGTGACTTCATGGTGAGAGGGGTGCCATACAAAGTTTTTTGTGGGGCTTCCAATCATCCAACAAATAATAAAATCTTTTAGAAAATGAAAAATGAATTTTTTTCACAAAAAAAATTATAGGAAAACTCACCTGGAAAAAAAGTTATGCCATTTTTTGGGTTAAAATATTTTTTCCTGAAAAAAAAATGCATTACCGTAACTTTTTAAGTTCGATTTTCGGATTCCTCGTAAAAAGTTACATATATGGTATTTTTTTCAGAATTTTAACTTTTCCCCTTTTGGCTCATCATTGAATTCAATGGATACTGTAGCATGTTTTTTCCATAATTAGGCAACCTACCCACTTGCAATTAAGGAAATTTCCAAGGGAAAAGACTCAAACAGTATTAAAACACTATATTACGAATATTTATCACCATTGGAATCGAATCCGCCACCATCATTTTTTCAGACCATGACCCGGGGTTCATGCCTCGAAAGTGTCCCATGATCATGAATCCGGT
>LS488144.1:54584-74466 GCA_900490705.1 Pristionchus arcanus | reverse complement strand
GCTGCAGTGAGGCTCGCTACGCTCGCCTAGCGTGCGCGCATGGTTGGGTGATATTTAGACCACTCTAGAAATCTGAAATCCGCTCTCCTAGTATAACTCCTCTCCCCTAGCATCACCTCATTTAGTCTTCCCAATCTCCCTCCCCAAGAATCCTCAGTCTCCCTTCCTTGGTATCCCCATATTCCTCCCTTACCGTACTCCTCTCTCAGCCCCCTACCGTAACCCCATGTTCCGCCCTTACCGTGTTCTCCTCTCCCTCCCCTTCCATATATCCCCCTCTCAGTCCCTTACCGTATCCCACGTCCCTCATTACCGTATCCCCATTCCCTAGCACCCCCCCCTAGTACCCATTCCCCTCCCAAAGTATCTCCTTGTTCTTCTCCTCAAGGATACCCATCCCAATACCCCCAGAAAGACCCCGAGATCCCCAAGAGCCTCCCATCTAACCTCTCTTCAGTGCCTCCCAACCACTCCGCGCGCGCACAAGATAGACGAATGAAGTGTGAGCCCCCCTCCCCTCTCCCCCTCTCTCAATTTTAATCAACTCGGATTATCCCCTCCCCTCGACTCTCGCTAGTAAAATTACTCTCTCATTTCACACACTCTCTCGCCCTTCGACCTCGCTAATTGAATCAACTTTCGTTAATGTAGTCCAAAATGCTCGAATCTGTGGACGAAAAAATATGAAAACGCGTCTAGGTATAGTTGATTAGAGCTCGAAACTCGGTTCGCCTCTTCATTCTTCACAACTTTTTAAATTGTAATTCCAATATTTTCAGCAAGTTGAGTTAACAATTCCTCACAGCTTGGTAGGTCTATTTGAGCTGCGACTCATTGGAAATTCGAGACTCTTCTCGCAAACTGGAAGAGTAAGAGGCGCCGATGAAAATGTGAGGTGTTTTCACGACATTTTCACGACACATATCCCATGCAATCGTCATTTTTACCTTTTCAGAAATACTACGTTTATTTCCACGTATATTCCTGCGATCGAAATATACTGGACCACTTGAGCACCTGTATGGGAAGATCATTGGAGAAGGTGGAAATACTGGACTGGGACAATCGAGCTCTTTGCTACTCAACGATAACGCGGCTTCTTGACAGCAAGGCATTTGGGAATTTGGAGATCAAGTTTGAGACGCTCTCGCATCGGGCTGTGTGAGGGATTTAGTTGAATTTGTTATGGCCTGGCTCTCTCCATTTTGCGTGCTCTCTCGCTTCTCTGCCTGACGAGAGATCATGCAAAATGGAGAGATGAAAATCTTACTTCTTCATTCGTACAACAGCTTCCGTTTCAGCAACGAGCTTCTCTATCCGTTAAAGGACCTCAAAATCGATCAAATAACTTTGTCAGTGAGAGAAGTGAGGGCAACAGCTCCCGGTAAGAAATTATTCGTGAATTGTGTCAATATTTCGGAACTCGATTTGTGGTTCAACAACTCTGGTATTTTTTCCCACTGGTCCCCCAGTACTTTTCCCAGTGGGCAGTGAGGTAGGGGACCAGTGGGAAATCTACTGGGGGACCAGTGGGAAGATTTTTACCCTGGGGGACCAGTGGGAAATAACCTGGGAAACCAGTGGGGAACGTGGTTCTCTTACGTGATGAAACGAGTGTGCAATTCCGCAAAGGACTTTATCAAAGATAGGCATACTTTATATACAACAATACGATGGATACAATAATGATGATTGTAGTGGGGGGTTGTTGTACCGATATATGACTGTTCTTGAGTTCTCATTTATCCTCTCTCGACGATGATATCTATTAGGAAACAACTGTTGAAAATCCCCAAGAAATAACAATTTGCCTGAAATGGTTCTATTGCTATTAGTGAATGGAAATACCTGTGAAAATTGTAATTTCCTTGAATATTTTCCATTGGGATATATGCGGTAGATATTATGGCGATCTGAAATAAGTCACATAGGAGCTGTAGAGTGGCTAGAAGGATAAGTTACGATCAAGCGAGATAACATACGTTAAAAGTGAATAAACATGTGTTCCTCTACTAGATGACAAGAAACTGGAATAAACAACTTGAAATTTGCGAAGAATAGCGATGAAAACAATCGAAATTGAACGGGAGTTTCGCATTTGCGAAACTCCCATTCGGCGCAAGCCGAAGCGCGCCTTCATGAATGATACTGACGCTCTTCATTCACTGGGAAACCAGTGGGAAGTTGATTAGGAAACCAGTGGGAAGAAATCAGCCCTCTTCACCCTCTCCCAGAGGCTGGGAAACCAGTGGGGGAGCCAAACCACGCCCATTTCTGCTGGGGCCCCACTGGGAAAAAAATACCAGAGAACCGCTCTGAATGTGGTAGTGAATGAGAATTATAGGGAGGGAATACTCTGCGAGAAAAGGCTGGAGCAAAAATGGAAGAAGTACCAATTACTTTTTTCAGACATGCTTCTCGTTGCATTGTCAACCTTCTTTCAATCCATTCGCATCAATCAATTATACATCGCAAAGTTGAACAAAAATTGCCGATTCTTCTTTGGTCGTCACGATTTCGAATGGTCATCGATAATTCTTGAAATGTTCGCGGGAAAAATGGACAAACTCTACATTAGCAACTTCCACTTTCCTGAGTATCTTACGGCAAAGAGCGCGAGAATTCTTCTGAAGGTGAGATATGTTTTGAGGAAAATAAGGTAAGGCGGATCTCAGTTTCAAGAAATTACACGAAATGGAGAGACAGAATCTACAATTTAATCTCTTCAGGCTCTGCCTCGAATCGAAAAGAAAGTGTGGTTCGTGGCTACGTGCGAAGTCCTTGTTCATCCTCCGGTGAAGGACCCCGATTACTATGTTCGTGGTAGGGCAATTTTAGGAGAAAGGCTAACTTCGAAATTACAGGAAACCTCGTCACCGATGGCTATTTTCTCCGAATCAAGCACGCTTCGAGAATAGAGGAGTAACAAAAAGTGTGTCACATCTTACATTCGTATTGTTCTCGTATTGTTCCACATTTAGCTAATAATTTCTTGATGAATGTTTCGCTCCATCGTATTCTTGATGGGACAATTTTTTTATTCTTGTCAACTTGTGCTTGGACTATGTTCTGAAAAAAACAGTCACGAAGAGAGATTAGACAAGCAGAGAAACACGAAATGATTACTCGTCTTCGGATAATTTTGCCCACGCATCGAAAAATATGTGTCATAAATGGAAACCATTCTTACATATTGAAACCAGCAAAAATTTATCTCCCATTACAAACAACAAAAATTTTGATAATAATCTGCCCCGGATGTGATTTGACGATTTTCTTCTCTCCATTTTCCTGATCGCACTGACTCTACTTGGCCGCCCGTTCATCCGTCATAATGACAGGATCTGAAACTTCGAATTGTATGTATTTCTCGAACATTTATCACTAATATGGATATTGTGCTTTGTTTAGAAATAATATTATTTTTAAATATAAAATAATTAAATGTGTAGAATTTACTTGTCCTCGGAAGAACCTATCCTTTCCATCTTCGTCCGCACAGGCACTTCTCCACAGATCTTTCAACCATCGTATTCACACTTTCTGAAACAGCGAATTGTTCGTTTTTTTTTCATTTTTAAATATAATTTATATAATGACACAATCAAACATCTTTCACGGCATAACATGTCAAAAAATAGAACCTATCAAAACGAGAAGAGAGGAACTTCTCCAATTTTCGAATTTTTCACAGTCAAAGATGGAAATTGCTTACCATTTCATCGGTAATCTTCAGAACGCGTTTTTCTGCAGCACTCTCCTAATCTGCGATAATTTACTTATTCGTCTTCCTCTCTCCTTTTTCCATCACGGAAAAGGTCGATAAATCAGGGCAATCGCCTTCCCGCCAATTTTGCTCTTGGCCCTAACATTTAGGAGGGAGAACGGAAAGGCGTAGAGGTGGAGCGAATGAAGAATATATCGGAAACGGTGCCGAGGATTTTTAGAAAACTGACAAAGGAGAAATAAGCAATAACATTTATGTTACATTAAAACGACGTTGAATGGTACGAAGTTACTTCAAGTCCCGGTTCAGCAGTCTCTCATTTTGATACCCTTTTTCCGTTTACTGTACGAGCACTACTATCTTTATTACATTATTCATTTATCATCGAGATTTGTGTCTTAAATACAGCGGATAGAAAACGTGATTGGAATGTCATTTCTCTCGCGATTGTGGGGATAGAAATAAAATGTCGGTCGGGGTGATTCATATAACATTTCTTTCTCAAATGAATGCTCGGGACACTGAGCACAGCACGGTATCGGTACGACCCAGACCCAGACGCATGCGGAGTATTCCAGGGTATCGTCCGCGATGAAGGCGAAGGCGACTCTCATGCTGAATTTCGAAGTGGCAGGATAGGTGGAGACACAACAGAATTCGACTGCAATGCCTTGCTCACTCCTCTCCATCTTGCTGGTTTGACTGACCGTCGGTTGTAGGATGTATACTGTGAACGAGCAACGCTCTCAACATGGCACTGCAACGCTGAAACAAATGCTATGCCGACTGGCAGCCACCAACGTAGAGTTCAGAAATAGGCATGAATGAGGGAAACCAACACCAAACAAATGAACCGTGTATGTCATTGAACATATCGTATTATCGTACGCTTGATACAGCAAGAAAATTCTGCGCCCGGCGAGAATGGGTAGAATTCTGAAAAATAGCAAATAATAATGAAACGGAATTCACATTCACAACAGGTGAGCTACTATAATAGCGCGACAAGGGAAGATGAAGGACAGTGCACGACTGCAAGACATGGAGTACTTCCAATAGAAATGCGGTTGGATGTTTCGGTCCATTGGGTCGCATACACCCAACCACGAAGTAGAAAATTGTTACAGATAAGAAAGAAAAGGAACTGCTTCCCGAATCGATGGATTACTCATTCTATCAGTCGGAACGATTCATCACAGCCCGCCTCTCACTCCTTTCTCCTTTCTTTGCTCAAAATTCCCTATCTCTTATTTTTCGACAATGATATTTTTTCGCGCAAGGATTCGTAAATCTTTGATTATGCTCCCGATAAATTATATCGAAAACTTATGATTTCAGCTTTCTACACCAGCTCATAGGATAAAATATATTATTTTCTGGCATATGTTCACTGTAAAAATTAAGCATGCATGGTAAGAATTTTTTTTAGATCTTTTTCCTTATAAGGATAAATTCAACACATAATTCCAGAAATTCTCTCGTCTATGAGATACTTCAATACCTCTCATCAGAGTTAATATTACCTTCTCTGCTATATAAACTCGAGCAAACATGGGAAGGCTGTTCGAAGTCAACCAATTGCGTGATCCTTGGGGCCAGTGCGCATAGTCATCCAGTGATTGTATGGTATTTCGCCCTTCGACGTCTCATTGCTTATATTCAACCCTAAAATTTGGATTGTATGTTGCGGAAGGATAGGAATAAAGTACATAGTCCAGAAACGGTAGGATTCATGGGGCAGATTGTAATAACTTCACAACCGAGAGCAATGGAGGATACGTTGTTCGGGATTCGTTAGCATGAATTTCTAAGTGAAGATTTGTCAGTGAAAACTTAGGACAAATGTCGATATGTGATTCGTACTATTGCAGACTGATAAAGACTTTTACGAATATCTGCTCGATTATTCACCTCATCACAATATTTTACTCGATCAATACATCAGTGGTATTATCCTTTTCCGTCGGCTCCCCTGAATCGATGAACTAATTACGGAATTATTAAAATCCCACCACTCATCTTTCCGCATTCCTGCAGAGTACAGAGTACCACTCATTGCATTCCCATTCAAACATGCGATTATCATCATCCTCATCCTGTTCACTAAAATTTTTCATGATTTTAAAGAATCGTTATCGTATGATCTCGAAATCGGAGTAATCCTCTCATTCTTTCTCTTCTCATCTCGGTTCCTTGATATCGGTCTAAAATCTTCCACTTTATCAGACGAGAAAGTCGTTACCGACGTACTAATTCCCATATTCATTCTCGTCTATACTATTCCTCTTTTTGGTTTCGTACAGTGTTGAATCACACATGCTCTTTGTTAGGTACTGCATTCCCCTTCTCCCATATTAATCATTCCCTTTCACCTTTCCTTTGGACAGATCCCCTCTCCCTCTTTCACTGAGTAGTCGCATTCACTGCTGTTGTTGTAAAAGATGCAATACACTTTTTAGAATACAATAAAATATTATTTATCCAGATGGAATATCCAAACATCAAAGCTGCTGGTAAATGGCCAAAGACAATGTACGTGGGAAACCAGAAATTGGCAACTCTTACGAAAAGTAAAAATAGCCCGCGTGGAGAAAAAGCGATTTAATTTTTGATAGGGAAGCTTGCGGATTTTGATTATAAATCAAAATGGTCCAAACTACTACGTACAATGTATACTCAAAATACAATTTCAGGCTAATAAATGGCTGCATACAATATGACAATTTCTATAGTTGCAATCAATTCGAAGGATTTTTGCACAAAATAGTTGGCGAAGTGTGATTAATGACTAGATAAAAACGTGGGAAATAGCTCGAAACTTGCGAAATGCTCTTGAATTTAGAGGGGGTCTGAAATCTACGCGTGCTGAGGAATACGTATAGCGATGCAATGAAACTACTCGAGAGATACAACCAAGAAAATCAAGAGGAAAGACCAAAGATCAAAGATCAGACATCACCAGTGCTCCTCGTTTCTCAGGTCGAGTTCGAGACGCGAGCGGGGCGGCTGTAAAAAATCGATAAATTATACTGAACTACCGTATTCCTCTGACCACACCACGTACTAGCACACCGTACTCACTACACCACTACAGTACTGCACGACACTCAACTCACCATGTGCGATGACAGAATGTCAATTCAGGTTAGTTCTACGTTCACCTGAGCGGGAATTTAGTCACATTTTCGCATGCAACGACGTTTCGGACATTTATACCGTTTATCGGCGCACCAATATCGTAAACTTTCGCATATCGACGTTTCGTATAAATTTCCCTTTAAGGCCGCACTCGGCGCACCAATACACCATGCTCTCTCGCCGGTTAGACAGGGCGAGAGAGCATGGGAAAGGGAGAGAGTCAGAGAAAAGTCATACCGTCGGTTCGGTCTCATCGAAGAACTGCCGCTCCCAGTCGAGTCGATTCGCGGACGGATTGTCGAAGTTGCTGCTGCAATTGGATTCGATCATTTCATTCACCAACGGGAATTGTGTTTCACCACTCTTTCATATTGCGAAGAAACGGTGTTGTATCAATAAGTTGAGCTTTGATTGTGTACTAATAATAATATTATTTTCATTGGACAAGTGCGCTTTATTGAAACGAGTGGAGAGACCGAAGATGTGTCACCCAATGCTGAAGCCCGACTTCTTCTAGTTCATCCAAACTTGGATGGTGCAACTTTAACTTCAGAGCAGTTTTCCTTGAATCAACTGTGGTCAGCCACAGTATCGCGAATCACCCCCCCCCCCCCAGTGGCGCTTCTGTTTCACTCTTTCCATATCTTGTCACTCACTTACACCTGATCAATATTCTCAATATTCGCAAGAAACAATATTCCCAAGAAAAGCAAAACCACAATCATGAAATCATTTCGAAATGGCAATTCAGCCCTATGCACTTCGGTTTCCCGCTTCACTCTCCCTCCCAAACTGTCTCCTAGTCGCATTTCCATACCTGGATCGCAGGTAGAATGAAGAACCAATTCAACATTGAACAATCCCAACCCCGTACGCTTCTGTTTCATCCTCTGCTCATATGATCGAAACAATTCCTGGCAACAATTATGTGTACACTACTCCTAAAACATAAAATCTAATCTTCAAGAACCTATCCGTACGGCCACACTCCTCACTAGGATTGTCTATCCGATATTCGAGTCCTACCCTGCTCCTCACTACCCTGTGCGTTCTCGCTTCAGCGTCATGCCATCTCAATTCCGTTTGCTCTAGCAGCGATACCTCATAAATGGCTTCCCCCCCAAAAAAAATAATTCATATTGATATTATTATTTCTCATTAAATACAATAATGCTGCGAACAGTGTCGACGTCTAGACGATTTTTCTGGAGAGAAATGGTCTAGACAAAAATGGTCTAGACGAAAATGAGGGAGACGAGTCCCTCTCATTCTCGTCTCTCCTCTCAATGAGGAATGGTCTAATTGACTTCAATTTTTCATTTCTCATTTGGAAGAAATATTTTGTCAGATCGATCATTTATCCCGTACCCATTGTGATCTAAAGAAGCTCAAATTTCCTTATACGGCTTCCTCATCGTGAGGGGAGACGAGAATGAGAGGGACTCGTCTCCCTCATTTTCGTCTAGACGATTTTCGTCTAGACCATTTCTCTCCAGAAAAATCGTCTAGACGTCGACACTGTTCGCAGCATAACGTATCCTTGTCCCCTCCTATATTACGATCACCGTAACTCCCTCGCACTGCCTATCGGCACGTACTACTTCCCGCTTTACCTCCCGGAACCAACCAAACCATCTAATTTCTGAACTCAGGCTTGCGCTTCATTATCACATCTTCTACACGCAATGCATCATACATGAATTATCGGTCAGCAGCTGGCATTCATGGGCACGTACGCAGACTGCTAACCACCCTAATCATCCACAAAAAAATTGCCAGAACCCAGCGCGCTTGCGCTTCGTAATGTCACATAGGGTCCACAAATAGCATACCGTACACTGCCCCCCTCCCCTTCTTTAATCAATAATCCACTCACCGTAGCTCCCTCTGACTGCCCATGGGCACGTACGCGGCCGCTGTCGTGCCGTTGCCGCCCACGCCCGGTCCTGAATGTGGGGGAGATTAAAGTATTGTTGAGGCAAGAGTGAAGCAGAAATGAGAAGGGTTTTTTTCAGCGATGAGCACCATCCTCGGACAATCGTGTACATAGGGTTCGACAAGAAATCTGGTGAAAGTCGCGGGTTTGCTACCGAATTCGGGGATCGTTATAGGAGCAAAACAAGAGGTCAAAATCGGGGGTATGGTCCGATATCCGACCTCGTGCTCATTCTTGTTTTTTTTTGTTTTTTCTACGGGAAAACTCTATATAATTATCTGCGCATGCAATTTCTCAAAGTATATCCCATTGCTGAAACTCAAAATGCACTTGCCAAAACTCCAAAACATTGATCTTGATTATCAGAAAAGAGATACGCCACCCACAAAAGATCCCATCCACTACCGTACCCCTACCGTACCTCCGCTGCTCACGCTCGCGCCTCCGCCCATCCGCCAGCGCGCGGTGCCGCCGCCGATCAGCTGCGCGCGTCTGGAAATATAATAATTACTAATTCTCGATTATCAATTATTTTAAAGATATTTCTGTCTCGTACATGCTTTCGCGTCTTGCCGTGGAGAATGAAATATTTTCTTTTTCTATGAGTTTCGCGTCGATTAAGGATCCTCCTGAACCCATTTCCTTTGATATTTTCGTGCAGCCGAAATCACCCTTCCCCAAAATCACCAAGTTCACATTTCCCCTGTCAAGGCCTTAGCCATAGAGATAAAGAAAATACACCGTTTCTAATCTTATCACAGCAATTTTCGCCCCCGCCCCCTCTCTTCCAACCCCCTGGCACCTTTCTTCCACCCCCTCCCTCCCTTTACCTTCCGATCTGTACTTCCCCTCTGGCTCAGCCTCATCTCCACTCCCCTCAATCCCGTTCATTCCCCACCAGACTCGCTTCTCTTGCTGTCCGTCATGCCCGCCTTCCGGCCGTCTTCTTCCTCATCGTCTACACGCCTTCTGCGCTCCACCTCCAAGGCAACGTCCTTCAAGAAGCCCTCATCGAAGACTCTCTTTCCGAGCATTCCTTCACTACTTTCCAAACTGCCGGGCATTCCTTCGCTCTTGGCTCGAATCCCTGGCCTCGGAAAGACTGCCAAGGAGGAAAGTCCCCGCCTCTATCCCCGGATGTTCTCGCTCATCGATTCTGCCCCTCTTGAGCCCATTCTCGAGATCGACATCGATTCTTCAGCTCCTTCACCCGTCTCGCCTCCTTCGAGCCCAGCTAATCTCGATGCAACCGCCTCCACTGGTTAGTTCGTTGAAGCGAATACAATTTGACACGCGCATCTCCTCGATTGGCATGCACTCTCGTCAACTATGATCAGTGAGAGAGTATTGAAATCGAGGAGACGCTTGTGCCGAATTGTCATCACTAGTTTGTTGACAACATAAGACGCCTTACGCCGAATTCCTTTACAGTACCCCTCCACGCGACCGCTCCTCCCTCGACTCCGGCAAGTCCTGCGTCGCTTTCCGATGAGGACGACGATGACGACGATGAAGCCACCGACGAGTAAGTGCTTACAGTACCCGCCCCATGGATCAGGGACTTCGCTCTGGGATCCTTTCGCTATCAAATGTCATTTCAGCTCCGCCCTTCCCTTCACGCCTGTCAACGTCCGGGATCATTCCGACGGCATCTTCAGCGCGACCTTCACGCAGCAGGTTTGAAATGCTTCATAATTCACTTCTCTTCTTCTCTTAAATTTGACATTCATCATGACAGAGTGAGATCACAATTTAAATCGCATCTTCAGGTGGCCAATCAATGGGATGAACTCGCGGAGTTGCGGAAGCAGAAACGGACCGCCAAGACGGTCATGGAGACCAGGCATGAGGTTGGTATAATTTTACTCATGTTGTTGCAATATCTGATCTGCCAGACTCATGCTGTTCATTTGCGAGCTGTTCTTCTTATTTATTCTCACCATATTAATTCCAGGAGCGCCTCTTCACCATCGCCCGAGGCCGCAATGCGTACGCGCTCGTCGTGCCCTTCGGCGACAAGCCCATGAAGGCGCCGCTGCACGAGGAGCTGCGCTTTCCTCCGACCGATGAGCAGGTACATTCAGTGTTTGGCACCACCGGTGTCATTTAATTTAATTCGTGAGGTTAGCATTATTGGGCTTTTCTCACGTAAAACTATTCCAGTTGACCGTGATCCAGCATGCTCTCGGCCGAGCATACGAGGGGAAGCTCGCTGACAGGCTCAAGAATCTGGAGTCCTTCGAACGTGAGTTCATGTCCATTTCAATCCGTCATGATACAAATTGCTCTTTACGTCGGATATGATATCACAGTCCCCATTCAGGCACCCTTCACCACCTCCAGTTCGGCGGTGGCAACACGCGTCGCTCCTTGCTCGAAACACACGCTTTCCTGCGTAGCCACGTTCCTGGATACGGCAAAGGCAGGAAGCGGACGGACTTGGAGCAAACGGTATGTTTATTTTTTAATGTACTTGTTGGAATTCAGGCCCGGGCAGAGGTCGGAGGGCTCTCAATAACATCTCCGGAATCAATAATTCATGTTAATTCCAGTTAGCGATCGTTCGCAAGCTTAGGCCTGCCTCATCGCCTGTTTCGCCCGAGCCAGAAGAGGTCCAATCGGACGACGCGTCCACCGACGCTCCCTGGGAGGTCCAGGAATTTCGGCGGCGAAGCGGCAAGAAGACCGCAGCTGCTCAGGTACCACTCAAATTTCTTCTCAAATCCGTGCTCGAGATCGAAAACGAGCCTCTAGGCAACTTCACAAGTTACTTCAACATATTTCTGTTCAATCAGAAGCCGGTGTGAGCGCTATCTTTTGTGATAGTATTGCGCAGTTGCTGTAGCATCAGTCGAAACTTCTCCATCCGGGCGCGTAACCGGGTTTCAGTCCTCCTAATCTCTACTAATTCGCAGATCGACGGGAGCACGCCGTGGGCGGCGCCCGAGAGGAGAGGGCTGAGGCCGATCAGTTTGAGGATGAAGGAGGAGAAGGAGGAGGGCAGTAACACGAAGAGAAGACCGGCGAAGCGGCGGAAGCTGAGCTTCAAGTAGAGCGTCCGACACTTGACCCCCCCCCCCCCACCCCAATTAGAAGGTGCTCCGTTCCCGTGTTTTCATCTTCAATAATTACGATAAATACATTGTTTATTAACTGCACTGGTAATCACTTTTTATGGCGAATTCATTTCTTAGAAAAAGCGAAAAAAATCTCAATTCAGAAAGGTTCGAATTCCCATCATCCCGATCTTTTTCAGTTTCACGTGTTCTACAACTACCCAGCGTTTCTTATTTTTACAATGATCGCTTCCATACTTACCACACTACAAACATACCACAGTCCGGCTTACTCAAAGATGTACCGCATTTTCGAAACTAAATACTTCTTTACTCACTTCTTCTTGTTGCTCAGCACCACTTTCAGTATGACCATCGCGGCGGACACGAAGAGGAACGTCGTGAAGAGGAAGAGCGCGGGCGAGGAACCTACGAAGTAAAAGATTTTTAAAAATATTCAACCTCTTTCCTATCCCAATACTCGCTCTGGATGCTACAGGGCAATTCTCGAGTGTTTGCTTCAACGCCTGGGACGCGTCTCACTGTTACGTTTCAACCATTTCATAAACATGCCGAGTTTATGGATGAGCAGTCGATTGTTTACCGCAGCTGCCATAAAACAGTACTATCACAGTATCAGATAACACCGTACTCATTGTTGACTAGCTAGACCCATTCCGCTCACATTGCTGTCAATTGATAGAAAATCCCCTCTCTAAATTCACGCTCCTGGACTAGTATACGTACTAGAACCTTCCAGGTATGCAGTGAAGTCTGCTAACATTTTCTACAACAAAAAACAACCACTTTCTAAATCATAATATGCGTTTCGACGAGCAGTACAAAGAAACCCAGACACTCACCCTCGGCCTGCTCGGGCGGCGCCCCCGTGGTCGACGACGTGGACGGCAGGAGAGCGGTCTGGAATTTCAGTTAATTGTTGTTTATTTAATTAATTAACAAAATACATTTCCACAAGCATTCGCGTTTGTGCTTCACTCAATCACTATTAGCCTGAGAACACTGCCAATAGTCAATAAAGCGAAAGGAGGCTACTGTAAAAATACACAAATAAGCTATCTACAGGCTCGGTGCTTCACTCAGACCCTAAAACTCTGAGAACGAGTAAGTATTCCTCAATTCGGAATCCCCACCTTCGCTTACCGTATCGCCCCTACCATTTCAACGCAAGTCTCCCGCACCCTACACTTCCGTGCCCCCATCACCTTAATCGTCTCACCCATTGTCTGCCGTATTCAATACTACCATAGCTCCCGCGCCTTATCGTAATTTTCACCGTATCCCCTATTTTATCAGAACCCTCGCCCGCTCTCACCGTAATCGCCACAACCCTTTCAACGTATTGCTACCGTACCCTACACTACCTTACCCTTCCCGTTACTTACCGTAATGGCCTCGGCCGCCGTGGTCAGCATCGCGGTCGTCGTTGAGGCTACCTATAATGTTTTATAGCAATAAAATAAAAATATTCCATAAAAAAAGCGGTTAAACAAAATTAAAGATTTAATGATTAGGCATGCAGAACTAATGTCAATTGAAGTTGCAAGAAAAATGGGAGAAACTGATCCTATTCGGAAGTATAACTTATAAATACCGAGCCCGCCCTAGGTGCAGAACATACATTTTCGTTACCAACCGGGAACCACAAATATATAGTGGTCTGATACTAGTATTCATAGATGAAAGGGATAATTTGAACGTACGAACGCGGATATTTAGTGGCCTGACAACTGGCACGGTTAAATATATAGTGGTCTGAATACCGGCCCGGGAGGTGCAAAAAATGTGTGGTGCAGAATGCTTAACACGTTTATCCCTACCTTTACTATCACACTTGAAATGGGTAATTGAAAAGAGTATTAATTGACTATACCGTAGTCGTGGTCGTCGAGGGTACGGTGGTGGTGAGGAGTACGGTAGTCGTGTCGTTCCCGCCGACCACCATAGTCGACGAGGAAGTGGACGGGGCGAGGGTCGTCGTCTGCAAGGGAGGAGAGTTGATCTTTGATCTTTGGACTTGGACTCCGAAGGCTACTTCACGTTTCAGAAGATCGATTAATACTGAGGGATGTAGCAATATTGATTCGAGCAGAAGGTCACCTAAACTAGACATCACTACTAACCTCGTTTAGCGGCAATCGTCTACAAGGAAAGAGAGTTAATCTTATATCAAAGAAATTGAATTCAAGTTTCAGAAGATCTACTATTACTAGTTGGCAGAAAATGCAATAGTGGGATGGTCGTACGTAACGGATAATATATAATATCAATCTCAGGCTTCATCAATGATATTACAACAATGAAATACCGGCACGTCAATAGCTTGCCAATGTGTGCTGAGAATAAAAACGCTCTTGTTTTTCAGATTCAGTTCGCTTCATTGCTACAACGCTAACTTACATTGTGAATTCTCAATTTGAAAAATTAAACTAATTAATCAATATTAGTATCCTCACGTCCCCACCGATGCAGCAACTACCGTAATCCGTCAATAAATCAGTTATTAATTTCCCCTACCGCTACCATACCACCATTGAAGCAAATTCCAACTTTTCCGCAAAGCTACAGTTTACTCCGTAATCAATCAATCAATAATCATATCGTACCCCATTAGCAATCGCTGTGGCCGCGGTCGCCAGTGTAGTGGCCAGTGTCGTCGTCACGTTGCTGCAAATATGATTAATTGATTTACTAATTTAATAGCTAAACAGCAAGTAAGTACAAGATCAACGCATGCGAATCACCCAAGCCTATGAGGATGCGTTGAAACATCGATCCCGCATGTCTCTATTGATTAAATTTCCCCGGTCTGTGTGAAGTAAATTGACCCTGTGCATCTACTTGCTGATATTACAATCAGATGAAACACGAAATCGACCATTGTCTTACTCTTTATTTACGAAGAGACCAACGAATGATCGACTATTTGGAGTCTACGAGATCATATTAGCACCATGTGCAGTGCAAAACTGGTGGATGTAGCACGCACCATTTTATGAGGAAATGTTGAAACATCATTCCCGCTTGCCTCGATTGAATAATTATGTCCAGTTCGGCACCGTCTATTGACCCGGTACATCTACTTCCTACTATTAACATTAGTTGAAACACAAGATCGACCATTTACTTTCTACATGTTTGCGATAAGAACAGCACCAGTTGATCGACTATTTGCAGCTTCTGAGATGAGCACTATGAGCAGTGCAGAGCACGAAGCATTGATAAGCACGAGGACTATACCCTCGATTTTGACCCCTGGTTTGAAGCATACAACCCCCGATTTCGGATGCAAAACCCACGATTTTCAACAGATTTCCTGCCGAACCCCCGATTTTGTACAATTGTCCGAGGGTGGCGCTCATCACTGACACGTAGGCGGATGATGCAAGGATCCTAATTGTTTCGAACTGATAATTCGCATTTTCGCTCTTCATCAATTTGTTACCCGTCACTTCATTTCGCCATGAGAGAAAATTAAATATTTGTCTTGAAGAGCAATAGCAGTAAGCATTGCCCATCACTTATCAGCCCTTCCTAAGCGTAGCCAACGAAACCGATATCTATCGGGAGCAATGCTCAACTTCAACGTCCAGATTGCTTGATTGCTTGTATTATTTTTATTACTATTGTATGCGAAGGCTCCATCAACTGAAAAGCAATCCCTGACTAATCATTCAACCCTGCTTCGCTAATCTACCTTGTTCGAAAACAAAAATCAAATAAACAACTCACATCACCCCGGCGGCCGTCGTGGACGCCAGCGTCGACATCGTCGTCGATGTCGTTGAGGCTGCCGCCTCTGCGACAGCTGCAGCCGCTCCTGCTGCAGCAGTGTCGGCCATGCTGCAAAATGATGGCATTATTAACGCTCCTGCTTCCGCTTGAAAAGCGTCTGTTTTGGACACAAAACAACACTCTCGTCAATCAGAAAAAATCACAGAAAGCAATAAACGAAGATAAGCAAAACATCTACGTTACTGTTTCAAGAAAATCACAAAGCTACGGTAGAATCTGAATCTCAATAGGATGCGGAAACATCTGCAAAAAAATTGAACAAAATGTCTTTGCAATACTCATCAGAATGAATAGGTGAATTTCTCAGTGCCACTCCCCTTTAATTGAGGCAAATAGGAATATTCACCGCTGCCGCAGGACCTGCTGGTGCACGAGCACCAGCTTGGCCTATTCTCCGGAGTCCGGATGGAGTGTGCCGGGAAATGGAAGGCCGGGAGCTAGGCAAGGTTCAGACGAAGAGACGGTGGAGAAGGAGGCAACTTTGAGAGTGCGAGTAGGAAAACTATCGATGACTGGTTGTGTCAGAATATGCGACAGATAGGAGACATGAGAAGAAAAGAAAAGAAAAGAACAATTAATGAATGGTTGGATTCTCGCAATGCTCTCTCGCTTCCCTGACCGATGAGGGACAATGCAAAATGAATAGATGAAAAACCAAATGAACAAAAAAAAAAAAAAATGAACCATTGGTCGGAAGTGAGGAAAAAGAAAAAAGACGTAGACAACAACTCCAGCCGGTAATTACGTTTAAGCAATAGATGGAAGGCTCCGCAAAAAAATTTCAGACAACGAGGGGCTCCGCAAATTTTCCAAAATGTCTTCTTGGGAGCCCCTCACCTAGATTATCAATTGGGGATATAGCCCAACTGTAGAAAAGAGATGTAGGCAACTCCAGCCGGTAATTAAATTTCAGCCACTGATGCAAGTGGAGAAGAGACCAAAGCACAATGTTCTTATGCCAGGGAGAACGGATGGTTCATGTTTGACGAACATTCAAAATATATGAAAATGTATCTATGCCGCAAACGATTCAATTTCACAAATCACTAGAAATTCAGGAAGGATTGATGAGATTGATAAAGAGAAGAATTGTGGTTCGCTAAATTTAATTTATGTTGTGATATTGGTGAAACAGTAGTTAGCCTGATAACATTTGCCATCGCGTTTTATTTTGTCTTTTTCATAGGGTTGCCAACATTTATCTTGATCAACCTCATCAATCCTGATATTTTTATGATTTGTGAGATTGGAACGTTGTCGACAATTGGAGATGATATTCCCTCATTTATTTGGCATCATCGTGAAACATGAAGCAGCCGTTCTCGGCAAATGTTATCAGGCTAACTACTGTTTCACCAATATCACAACATAAATTAAATTTAGCGAACCACAATTCTTAGTCGGCTGCTTCTAAAATAAAACAATCACCCAATCCTCAATTTCGCTCTCATCAGTTTTGGGGAATCACTCTGGTAATCTGCAGAATACACGCGAGACAAAAAAACAAGCCAACGCCATAATGTATGAACAAATCAGAATATGTGGGTTACCGTTTCACGGATATCACAAAGTGAGCGCAAGAGTCTGAATTACAATACCATCACTACAATAGCGATTACAATAGCGTTTGAACCACGATCCTCCACTACGTCGTTAGCCATAACCCAATCATCCATCCCAATCTCTCTCGCAATCAATGCTGCTCACTCGCACAACCTAAAGACAGAAATCCTAGAGATATCGAAATAGATAGAGCGTTACACTAAATTCTCGCAAGCTCTAGGTATTCACAGATAACTCATTGTCAGAGAGCACGCACAAGGAGGAAAAGATAATAGAGAAAATGAGTGAACGTACTTCAATGGCCCTAGTGGCAAGGATGTAGTGACTCAAGATTTCAACTTGATCCTTCTGTCACGCTCAATCACTAATCAAACCGCGCGATAGAACAGAAACAATGCGGAGATCGAAGCAGAATCGGGAAACGGAGGGCGGTTGTTGTTTCACGATCATCACAAAGCTTCCGAAAGCGTTCGAATCGCAAATACAACACGATAACCCGTTCAATCAACTAACAATTCCAAGCTTACAGAGCACTCATTACCAGTCTCACAGTAAGGAAGATACAACAGAACCCACATATTCTGATTTGTTCATACATTATGGCGTTGGCTTGTTTTTTTGTCTCGCGTGTATTCTGCAGATTACCAGAGTGATTCCCCAAAACTGATGAGAGCGAAATTGAGGATTGGGTGATTGTTTTATTTTAGAAGCAGCCGACTGTGACCTTCGTGAAACAGTATCTTGACTGTTCTGATTGGATCAAGCTTTCCGTCTGTGCTCCTTCTGTTACTTAGTTACTTAGTTACTTAGTAGATCCTCTTCAGCGGGCGGGGCCGCGTGGATCACAATCCCTCCATGTGTTTCTATCGCGTGCGCGTGTAGTCCAGTGTTGGTAGGGCGCGCGCAGAGATGACGATCGGGTGGATCGTCCGGTGCTGTAGGGCATCTTACAAGGGAATGGTAACTGGAGTCGGTAAAATTATCGAACGACACCCATTGGGCATCGTAGGGGACCCGATGGACGATCGATTTCCGTTTTCGGAAATGGCCCATTAAATTTTTAATTAAAGTTATTTACATAATTAGTTTGTGTGTGATTTTGCGCGTGCCTCTCTCTTCGGTTCTTGTGCTCGTCTCGGAAAAGGGAAGACATGACCTCCGTGGCGCAGTAGGGAAGCGCCTCGCCTATTGCTTTTGCTCTCGCTGGTTCAATGCCGCTCCAAGCCAAATCTCTTTTGCTCTTTTTTTGGTTTTGGGTTATTTTACTTTTGAAACGTACATTTAAAATGAATTATGTTTTACCATATTTTTTAGTGATACCACATACTGATTACACATACTGACTACACATACTGATTAACTGTAAAATTTGTGAAAAAAGTTATGATCAGGTTGATGCACGAAAAAATCTGTAGAAGTGCTACTATGTATTTTCACATGAATGTACGTTTAAAAGTAAAAAAACCCAAAACCAAAAAAAGAGCAAAAGAGATTTGGCTTGGAGCGGCATTGAACCAGCGAGAGCAAAATCGATAGGCGAGGCGCTTCCCTACTGCGCCACGGAGGTCATGTCTTCCCTTTTCCGAGACGAGCACAAGAACCGAAGAGAGAGGCACGCGCAAAATCACACACAAACTAATTATGTAAATAACTTTAATTAAAAATTTAATGGGCCATTTCTGAAAACGTAAATCGATCGTCCATCGGGTCCCCTACGATGCCCAATGGGTGTCGTTCGATAATTTTACCGACTCCAGTTACCATTCCCTTGTTAGCGTACTCCACGATCGAGTCACTCCATCTGGCTGGTGGTCGTCCCGGTCGTCGAACGAGATCAGGGGGAGGAAACCACTGAGTGACACGAGTCGACCATCTGTCGTCTTCTCTTCTGAGGACGTGGCCGGCCCATCGATGCTTCGCCCGTCGGATGTAGTCGATCGGGTCGGTGAGAAGAGAGATTCGGCGGACGTCAGCGCTCGTCATGTTCTTCTGTCGCATCGAATGGAGGTTCGTTCCGATGAGCGATCTCTCGAGCGCCCGATGCGTTGTCTGGATGAAGGAGAGGACGGTCTTCGTGAGAGGCCACGTCTCAGCAGCGTAGCAGAGGGCGGGGAGGACGTGGGAGTCGAAGAGGGATGAGCGGAGCTTGGGATCCTGGAGCTGTCTGGTGACTTCCCGGATGCTACCGTACGCCGCCCACGCCGCTCTCTTCCTCCTCATCAGTTCCGAGTTCATCGTGCCGTCCGACCGAAGTTCCCGTCCAAGGTAGACATAAGAGGTGGTCTCCTCTAGAGGGTCGTCGTCGAGGGAGATTCCGGGGCCCGCGCACCACTCGTTCCTCATCAGCTGGGTCTTCTTTCTGTTGATCGAGAGGCCGATCTTCTCTCCTGTCTCCGCCAACTCCTTCAGCTTTCTCTCCAATGCGATCGTATCCGTTCCCAGGAGCACGATGTCGTCAGCAAAACGCAAGTGCGAGAGCTTCTTGCCGTCGATGAGGATTCCTTCTTCACTCCAATCGAGGTCCTTCATACAATCCTGTAGAGCAGCAGTGAAGAGCTTGGGCGATATGGTATCGCCTTGTCGTACACCTTTGCCGATCGGGATGCGAACTGGCCGGTCGAACGGCTTCATCTCCGTGTAGCATCC
>LS488144.1:29204-53841 GCA_900490705.1 Pristionchus arcanus | reverse complement strand
TTGCTTCTCGAGAGTGATTGCTTGGCCTTCTTGATTGATTTCTTCTCTTCTGCCGCCTTCGTCAGTACGCGTAGACGGTGCTCCTTGATGTCCTCCTTGAGGAATGCACGACAGCATCGAGAGGCCATGATCTTCTGGAATGGAGTGCTGGTGGGGTCTCTGTGGCATCTTCCTCGTTCCTGAATCCAGAATCGTGCTCGTACGGAGAGGCGGGGAGGGGGAGGGACTGGCGGGACTTCAGCTGCTCGGGCGCATTCCTTCAGACCGGTGCAGAGGAGGGCGTAATCCTTGGTCGGGTCGAGGTCCGTACTCCAGGAATAGTTCTTGATGGCGTCCTCGTATCTGACCGGATCGATGGACGGGCGAGGAAGCTGTCTTCGGGAGTACCTCCAACTCTTCTCAATCTTCTCATCCAATCAGATCCTGGCTCGAAGCAGACGGTGGTCCGAGGGGAAAGGGAATCCCGCGACGACGCTTACATCCTGAAGCATCCATCTTCTATTCACGAGAACGTGGTCGATCTCCAGCTGTGTTCCTCCTCCGGGTGATTCCCATGTCCACCGGGAACTCAACTTCTTCTGGAAGAAGGAATTTCCGTGGAAGGAACGAGTGGAAGAGAGGAGATCCTTGAGAAGGTCATCCGGATCACCGTGAGGGTCGGAGTGGAAGGGTCCGTTTCTGAAGTCGCCATCTCTTCTTGGGCTCACTCGGGTGTTGAGGTCACCGGCCATGACGCGGTAGAAGTGAGACTTCTCGCGGTCGTAGGCAGAGGTTACTTCTTCGAAGAACGCCTGTCTCTCCTCGAGTGGCGCTGCCGAGGTGGGAGCGTAGACGGAGAGAAGGGAAAGGGACGAGCGGCCGAGGCGGATGCGGAGGACGGCTAGGCGAGGAGAGAGGATGGAGAAGGAAAGGATGGAGGAGACGAGTCGGGGGTGGACGAGGAATCCGACTCCGCCGATATTCTTCTTCTCAACCTTCGGACCCAGTATGAGCCGGGCTCCGTTGGTGAGGGTGTGCTCTTCTGTCCTCGAGGCCTTGGTCTCCTGCAGACAGACGACGTCATAACGAACTCCCTCGAAGGAATGCTCCAGGGCGGCGATCGAAGCGTCAGAGCTGAGGGTGCGACAGTTGAGGGTGCAGATGCGCAGGTCGCGGTCATGTCGTGGGGTGGGGGAACGGTCGGGGGTCCTTGTAGATGTCCTGAGTTGCTCCGTGATTGGATGGCCCTGCCCCCTTTGCACCGACCGACATCGGAGACGGGCAGGGAGGGGGCGCGGAGGACTCGGGCGCGGGGTGGGGGTTGTCGTAGCCAGGGGGGAGCTCTATTTACCGTCCCTATCCGAGCCGGGGGTTCGGGAGGGCCGCCCGTTGCACATGGGTTTGCAAGGCCTGTGAACTGCGTGAGCATTTTGCTCGTTAGCGCAACAATCGTAGCAATAGAAAGTTGTGGACCACTCTTACACCACGATGAGGTGAGCAATGTAAAAGCAATGTTCACGAAGGTCACAACATAAGCGGAAAAGGTTGAATCGCAATTACAGTTCCGCAAATCAGTCTATTAAAACAACCTTATTGTCAGTTTTAACTGGCTACACCAAATCCTCATTCCCAATCTCTTATCAGACCGCGCGAAATATCACTCAATCTGAAGAGAGTGCGTTAGAGACGCAGAGGAAAAGAAGGGGGGAACACTCTCCCTAAAGGGGGAATACTCCCTCCATCCTAGGGGGGGGGGGAGTGGTTGAACTGAGATCAAACCACCATGCGAGGGAGTGGAGCGCGTACCCAACCCGCTTTCCTTACAAACAACGATGAGCGCTTTATCCTGATCTTAAAGCGTTCAGAATAGTAAGTAGTTATGAGCTTTTAGGCGTGAAGGAAGAGGTCAAAATTCAACAACAATACTACGGGCTGTTCCTATAGATGCCCAGCTGGCCACAACCCCCTCTCTCTGGTGCTCTCTTCAATCTAATTAGACAGGCCGTGCTTAATTAGGGAGCTAGTGTGCGTGAGTGAGATGGGCTCTCAAGAGACTTGTGCCGTCTGGATCTGACAAGTGTTACACTACTCAAAATGAAGATTTGATAAATAATACGTAGAACAAAACAAATACGCCATTATATTCTGCACTAAAGACTACCCCTCAGCAACGAGGAACTGAATCTAGCATAGGAATCGGAAGTCGCATGCGTGTCTTGCCTAGCCTCCCTACACTTGCACTTTACTCCCCATTGTCCCCTTACCCAGCGCGCTTACCCCCTAAAGTTGGCTTATCGCTCGAAATCATAGCTAGAAATCGGAAGTAGTCTGCGCGCTAACCTCCCACTACTCTTGCACTTTCCCCTACCCATTGTCCCCAACCCAGCGCGATTGCCTCGCGAAAAACGAGCTTCCCTCAAAGAGCGGAAGCGGTGGCGAAAATTGGCCCTACCAGGCAGCGGCGATCTAGTTTTCTATATTGGCGTTGGTTTTCTTCTAATGTTCCAAGCTGCGAAAATATTGCTGGCGAATTTGGTTTACTGTCTAGAAATCCTGTCGAAACACGAACCTACCTTGCCGAATGCACTTTGTACTCCCCATTGTCCCCAACCAAGCGCGCGCGATTGCCTCGCGAAAAACGAGCTCCAAAAGCGGAAGCAGTGGCGAAAATTGATCCTCCTCTCGCTAGAGCCGAATTGGACAGAGGGGGAACGGAAAGACGCGAAATGGGGAGCGAATGACCCCCGCTCTTTCTCTAGCCCTCCCCCTTTCCCGTGCTCTCTCGCTCTCTCTAACCTGCAACAGCATTGGCTCGAGCCAGAAAGCCAGACGACCCTTCCCCTTCTCTCCCCGCTTTTCCCTACTGCTACTGCCCAAACGAGGCTAACTAGGGTGGAGAGTCTCTGCGCTCTCTCATTTTCGCGTGCTCTCTCGTCTTCTCTAACTGCTTAGAGATCAAGCCCATTTGAGAGAGGCTGGTCGAGTCACAAAAGCCGATGGACAAAAACAGCCCCTCTTCTCCCTTCTCCCGTCCCCTTTTCGTCTTCTCTCATCGTTCTTAGTTCGTCGTTCACTCTTCACACTACGCTTCACACCGAACACACAGAAGGAAGGAGAAGAAAGAGGGAGATCAAAGATCTCGAACATAGCCAACAGCCCTGTTGAACAGATATATTCAGTCTCTGCTCGATTTTCGCACTTTACAATGGTATTCTAAGGTACCAATCAAAGATTGGTGGGTTCGCGTTTCACAAATGTGACAATTGAATCACTTCTCGAACCAAATCGATAACGAAACATTTGTCGGCAAAAAAAAGGAAACTACCCGATCTTATGGGAACTTGAGAAATACAGGTTTCACCGAGGTTGTAAGTACACGAACAGCCTATGATATTTTCAACAACAACAGGCGAAACAGCAATTGCTTAGCATTGCGAATGCATAACCCTTTCCATCTCTGCTATCCTGAGAAGCAATCTTTCCAAATAAAAATTTCCTCTGCAAGAAGTCACGAAAGAAAGACAGATAATGCAATTGCCAGTGAGATTTAGCCCGATAAATTCCAGAATTCGGTTAGGAACACTCCGAAACTGTCCGCTCCTCAAATGCGATGAACACGTAATCCAATACATGTGGCAGGCCACATGTGAACAGCACCGGTGAGGCCAAAAAAGTGGAAATCTACGACAAAAAAAAACCATTTCTAAGATTCAGCAAATGGCCCCATAACATCTTCACTACAATATCCCATTCACCACGCAAACGAGCACTTTCTACACTTTAGTTTTCACAAAAAGCAGACGTGGGCGACAAAGCACCTCTTCTCACATACACATTCGACTAAATGGAGTACAAAAAGACCGGGGGGGGGGGGACTGTTTGGCAGCATTGAATAGAAATTCATTCAATGCACCACAACACCAGCAATATTATCGTCTCTCTATTTTCCTATAACTCTCAACAAGAGATCATAGTGAGATGAGACAGGCAGACCATTACATTCAATATATCGTCAGGCTGGCAAGAGCAACGAGGAGTGAATGTCACTATTTGCGATACTTTTTGCCATAACTCGGCAACTGTTTGATGTCACGTAACTGCACTACTAAGATACCGTAGCAACTTGATCAGGTGGTTAGTCACACTCCACTATACAATAGAACGGGAGGAAAGAAGTGAGAATGCGCGAATGATCAGATTTCACAAAACGATTTGTTCAAACTATCGAATCGTCATCACAATTCTACCTTTCATCCTACTTCAAAACTCGGAAGATACGGGCTCAAAATAGATATAGGCTGACAAGGTAACAGGAGATCAGCAATTGCTCAAGCGGAAGGGTGTCATCGCCTAGTTGAGAGAACGAAACGAGAGGGTAAAAGGATAGATGAGTGAAAGTGCACCGCGCACTGTTCACGAACTATAATGCTTCACGGTACGTTTCCACGTCCTCTGTTGAGTGAAATAGATTGGAAAGCCGAAGAGAGGGAGGTACAAGATGTGAATTAGTTGGGGTACATCAACCGATTCAATTATATCGACGGGCCTCCGCGTCCCCCTCTTTCTTGTGAAATTGAAACACGGAAATAGATCAATGAATGTATCTACAAATCGAAAGAACAGGAGAGAAACGACGGAAAGGAGCATGAAAATGCGCGAACTACCAGCCGTTTGCTCCCATTAGCAATAATATCTCCGAATCTCCTATTTTCCCCCTTTCTTGTGAAATTGAAACACGGAAATAGATGAATGAATGTATGAATCGACAGATCGAAAGAACGGGAAGAGGGGAGGCGAGAAGGAAACACGAGAGTGAAAGTGAGAATGCAAACGTGTATCGTGTCATAAGGAGATGACGTAGACTACGTTCTCCCATGTCACCAACTGCCCTTCTATTCTATTTCTATTCGATTCTCAATAACAACTCCTATCACGAAGACTATTCGCTTCATCGGAGCTTCTATCTATCTTACAATTAGCATATCGACAATATCCTATTCAGAACAAGCCAAGAATTCAGTGATCTGTTATGACATCATGTGCCCTTCTCTTCCCAATAACAATATCACGAAGATTATTCGTTATCAGTGCATATGGATAGTAACGAATTTCCCAAATTATCCCCAAATTTCCGGGTGAAACGCTTTGAAAAATTTCTAATCGTAACGAGAATCAAGGCACCAGCTTCTAATCAATACGCCTTTCACATGCACAGAGTGAAACCCAATAATCTCGGGAACGAATAAATGATGGATAGGAAGAGGAGCGATAAAGGGAGGACGACACGTCTATATGGGAAAGCATCCCATTCTTCCTCTGCTCTCTCAATTTCGCACACTCTCTCGCTCTGTCTCTAACACTCTGTCACTCCTCCGCACTCTCCACTCTGCCTGTACTCTCTCGCCTCTTCGCTTTGCTTTTCAGCTACTCAAATAAACACGATTCACGAAATTCCCTTTGCCAAATATTCTCGAGAGATGTTCTACTCTGTGTTCCCTCAGTCAACCGAAATCACAAAGCTCATTTATCAAAGTTACGAGAGAAACTTCGCCTTACAGTATGCTAACAAAATAGGAATCATAGACAAAACTGGAACGGGTAAATCACGATCTGCAATCGATCGATAACCTATCGGAGGGTACGGTAGGTCACAATCGATCGGAAACTGAGGAAAGCCTGGAGTTTCAGTTACAATAAGGCAGGGGACATTCTACAAGCGTGGTTGTGAAGGCTTACTATTATTTCTGCACATTTTTTATGACTACAGATTAAATATAATAATCGATACTTAGTTGCACAATAATATACACTCGAGAAAGCGGGCAAAAACTACCGTAATCTGGGTTGGGCGCATACAAAGATCAAAGATCATACTATCTCTCAAAATACAATCTGAAACAAGCATCCCGGCTGCAGCACTCAACCCAATAACGAAAAAAATAAGCCTTAGGCGAGAGATTTAGAGCAAAAATCATTGAGAGAGATAACATTCCGAATAATAAAGCAAAATTGTTGTGTGTAAATACGAAACGACTCTACAAACGTGAGAAAAGGAGGGGGCGGTTAGGAGACATTTACAATTGAATAAGGGGCCAAAGATCAAAAATGGCCAAAGATCAAATTCATCCGTTCGCGATTACTGCGGCTTCATCTCGGCTCCGATACGGTAGGATTGGACCTTGAGCCAGTCCATCTTGGCGCGAGTCACGGGCAGTTGGCGACGGAGGGCCTGGAAGAAGGGAGATTAAAGATCAAAGATTAAAAATCAGAAACCAAAGATCAGATATCGGAAAGCACAGTTTAGATAAAATATTTTACAAGTGTTAGTTTCTGTTAGTTTATTTTTTTATCTGAAGTAGAGCGCAAGAAGGAAACGAGACTAGGGCGCAAATCAAACCTTGACCTCTTCGTGAAACCGTAATCAACTGATTTCGAGGGACCGATTAAAAAAAAAATTCTACTCGAAAAAGTCGCGTACCCAAATCATTTGTTTGTGGGGGGGGGTAGGGGCTAGTACGGACCTAGGGAATACTATTTGTTTTCAAAGGTATGCCGAGGCTAAATAAAAAAGTAGGCAAACTATCCTTTTCGAAAACTCCATGCAGCCACAAGTCCCCTTGTAGCGAAATTGAATTCTCAGATCTTGAACGCGCACTTGCAAATTGTGTTGCATTTTTTTTCAAATATCTGGTTATCAATTCTAACAGTGCCGATGCCTATCGTTCTGCGCTCAGCGCGATTTCACGTTTCACGAATATGCCTTCAGCGCAGCATCACGCCCAATACTCGATAAGTCCGACTGAAGAAACTGTACCAACAATTAGCATCATGGAACTGGATGGTCTATCCTATTCGCCTCCTACACCCCCCCCCCCCCAAGTTCATGTCCCTATTTTATATTTTAACCCGCCAGTTCCAAGTTTCACACTCACCTTGAAGGTCGACTCGCTTATCGTCGTGTAATACTACCGAATTATCTTACTCTAACCACAGGTCACGTCCTTTTATCGATATTTTCACCCAGTAGCTACAGTATCCGATTGCTCAAAACTACCGTATCCCAGCTCAAAACTACCGTACCTTGAAGGTCGACTCGCTCATGGTCGTGTAGTTCTCCTGGATGGCCGTCTGGTACGCGGCCTCCTCCTCGCTGATCGCGCGTAGCACCTCCTTCGCCGTCTTGGAAGGGTCGGACTGGAAATAATGAATTTAAAATTAATTATAGTTTTTTAAACAATAAAATGCAATTAGACGTCTTCGAGGCGTCGGACTGCAATTATTGTATTTAAAATTAATTATAAATTTGCAATTAAAACAATAAAATGCAATTAGACGTCTTCGAGGCGTCGGGCTGCAAATATTGTAGTTAAAATTATTTTAATAACGGTTATTATAATAATTTACGATCGCGATCAATGCGAAATCGGAGGTCATGATCTCGAACCTATGTCCCCTGCGCGAATCGCAATTCCTGCTGGCCGCACAAGTCTGCACGCCCGAATACAAGCAATCGGTCAAATGTGCAAATGTTCGCAATTGAACAGCAAAATCTCACCTACCATCAATTACTACCAAATTGTGATGTACACACGATCTATACAATTAGTAAACTGCACCACTCACCGATACAGTAACCTTGACGGTTTCCCTAATTTGTGATAAGCACCACGCATAGATCTCTAAATAGAAAATTACACCACTCACCGATACAGTAACCTTGACGGTGGTCGGCTTGTCCGAGAACAGCTGCACGTTCCCGTCCTCGTAGTAGTGCACCTGATATTATTTTTTTAAATAATTTTAAAATTAATCTGATTTCGATAAAATATGAGTAATCCGCATATAAGCGCTTAAATATTTTTTAAGACGAAGCAATGTTTTTATCAACTCTAGCGAAAGTTTCTGGATTTATAATCAACCTGGTGCCCCGGATCACCAGGTCATTGAACAAATTTGGAACATAATAATAAGATACAACCCTGGCAACCTGATTGCCACTCCTAGTTCATTTACCCGCACCTTCTAACACTCCGGCACTTCTTCGGTTTTTGGCCCAGCTTTTTCTCGCAGAGTATTCCCTCCCTAGTCCCTACCATTCTCATTACCCACCCCCTCCACTTTCGGAGCGGTTTCTGACTGGGCCAAAAACCGAAGAAGTTCCCCCTCCCCCCTTACGAGCATCAGGACTTTCCCCTTTCTACGCTAATTAGATAACTGATTTTGAAAAATTATTATAGATAATAAAACTATTATCTAACCTGGCACTTGATCTGTCCCTTCATGTCCTGCACGCCGTTCTGTCCGTCTCCAACGGGCACGTGCCACTCCGACCGCCAGCGACCGTTCCTGGAATTGTTGTAGATGGAAGGTGTGCCTATATTGAACAAGCCAAAATGTATTTAAACAATTAACAACCACTGCACACTTGCTTGACTCTGGTGGTTCTCGATGCACATTACCAATCCTCAGTCTTTTTCTCTTGACTGGAACCCTAACATAGTTGGTCTAGTGTTCCACATACATCACAATATCTCCATGGTCGGCTATTTTCGATTTTTCTCCGAGAGAAATTCGAAAAACTAACACATAATTGGTGGGCGCGAACTGGTGGCTCTCGATGCACATCACCAGTCCACCCTCCTTTCCTCTCGACTGGAACACGCAGCCGATGCCACCGTGCGAGAAGTGCTCGTCGATGTACGCGTCGAGCTCCTGTGAATTTAATTATTTTAATTAAAATGATACGATTTTTTTTAAAAAAAGCAGGTGCTGGTTTAGTGTTGCACGAATTGATTATCTTGTAGAAAGAGCTTGGTGCGACGGTAAGAATTCGAGAAGTGACTCACGAAATAACTCAATAACAATTTCATGGCGAAGAAACATCTTGAAAAATGCAATCACATTCTTGTTTCAGCGATTCCTCGTCAATCACCGTATTACTAGTAGAGTCAATCGATCCAGTGAGCGTTTTCTATTGCCAATAAAGGATTTGTAAAATGTAAAAAAAAGCGCTCACAAATGAATCGATCATTGGATGCGGTGTCAAGCAAACTACTATATTTCAATCAACAATAAGCCACTCACAGTCTGAAGAGCGGCTCTCCACGGCTCGAGTTTGGCATCGATGCCCGGCGCGTCCGCAACGTCCACCGCCTCACGACGAAGGTGATCGAACTGAAAATGGAAAATTAATAATGTTTGTAAAAGTAGCAATCCATGCAAAATCAAATTGTGCTCAGACACAGAGTATTGACTAGTTCACGAAAGAAGAGTTCATCCATGAAACGAAAGCCAACTCATTTTAATTACTTTAAATGATTATATTTGTAAAATGGATAAATATCCATGGAAGAACCGAATTGTACTCGATCACTGTGCTATTGAACAGTTCATAAAACTTGAATTCACCAGGTGATTAATTTGGCAAAATTTACCCTACTCACACTGGCGATTCGTAATGATTTGCAATCGCTAATTTTAAAATTTGTAAATCATACCTTGAACGATTTTCCCGAGTGGTCATCGACGAAGCGGCCGCCGCCAATGTCGTTGTACGGCGTGACGAGCGTCTGGAGAATATTTTATTATATTTAATGTTAAAAAACAATAGTTCATGTTCTGCAGCAGAATGGCTAGCATAAATTCAATAGAAAGCATGTAAACCATGCTAAAGAAGGATTTAATCAGCGAATGTTGAAATCGATCGCGATCGAAATTTTACGCGAGATTGTTCCGTCTATGAATCATTCTGACGTCTAAATACGGCGGTCTATTCTCGACTGATTCGGAGCTGAATATATTGGCCAAATACAGCCGAGGGAATTTGCGCGCTAAACATTCTCTAAGCCACTCAAATGTATAAAAACAAGGTTGGTGGTTTCTCGTTCCACAACAATTATGAATGCGAGCTATTTTCCATTGCCACTAATCGTACAAGCGCTTCTTATTTTATACCTAACTAATCTTATTGGAAGGGAAATTAGGCAGAAAAAAGCCAAACCTTCTTGTCCACGCCCTCCAGCTTCACCGGCACGAACTGCTCTCTATTGTACTGGGCGAACACGGGCGCGCAGCCCTCGCGCAGCAGCGTGTCGTTCTTGAGCAGCATGCGCACGTCATTGAACACCTAAAAATCAATAAATATATTGAAAAATATTACTGAAATTGACAAAAACTGCATCAAAAACAAAGAAAATAGTCAAAATACTAGGAAAAATAAGTGAAAAAATGAAATTACCTCGTTGAACTCGCCGGGCGGCGCGTGCAGCAGAAAGTCGGAGGCGATGCGCACCTTCTCGCTGTCGGAGATCGCTCCCTCGCCGCCGGCCATGTCGAAATCGAAGCTGAAACGCGCTCGATTTCGCCCAAATCGATCGAAAACGAGGCAAAATACGGCAAAGACGACGACAATGGAGACACATAGAGGCTCAAAACCAGTGTATACAAGAGGGGAGGGCTCAGCCGAGTCCCTGGGGTACTTATTAGTGCAGCCAATGGCACAGACTAAAGCAATGAAACGGCGAGAAGAGAGGCTCGATCGAGCCGATGAGCAATGCCCGCGAACGCGTGACCGCGACGCGTCAAAATAAATAAGTCAGTTTGTGATGGCGCAGTTTGAGGTCGACTACCGTATGCCGTTGCATTTTTCTTGCTCGAGATTCAAAGCTGTGAAAAGTGTTTCTACCGCCTAGGGGCATTTCCTGTTGTTATTAAATTTTTGTCAGGCATCCCGCTGATCTGCCACCACTCAGCGGCCACTAGAGATGCCGGCTCCAGCGGCGAAAGGTGCGTTTTCCCGTGTTTGTCCAAATTGTTTACGTTTGACCTTGGTGCGATCACTCGGTTTCCACGGTGTTTGGGATGGTATATGGGCGTAAGACAGGTAGATCAAGATAGAGAGAATCATCGATGACGTTAGACATATCGATTCTCGACGTATCTAACGATTTGAAACGAAGTTCGACTGATTTTCGACAGAGAAAAGGTGCATTTCCAAGGTTGATTGATGATTTGAAGGCAGCAACCGTCCGAGGCTGTTGCAGCAGCGACCGGATAAGCAGGCTCAAGGTGGAGGAGGGCGGAAGGGATTCTTCTCCGGGCCCTTCTTCTATCTATTCGTGCTTGGAGCGCCCATCGTGCTGGCATGGTCAGTGGGAATCTTTTTTTATATACATGCATCCACCCTAAGCACCGGCTTTCGTACCACCTGTATTTGGGAAATGGGAAGCAGATGATTAAAATATAATGATCGGACTGATGCGCTCAATAGAAGAGTAAGCGCGAGAAACTGTGTTTTGAATGGGAGTGTAGATCATACGATGGGTCAGGGGTAGATCAAGCGAGGGTTGCATGCGACTCCATAGATACCTATAGAATACTGGATGAGGAAGGGACCAGAGAATCATCGTGATAATTGAAGTCGAAAGAAGAGAAAACATTGAAACTAGGTCATTTTCGAGCAATATGATACAACAGTGAAACACGATTTCAATTGTGATCACAAAAAATACACAATTACCATACTGCACCGCTAGGAATTGCGAAACAAGAGAGAGCATTCAATTATTATCTTGCAGTCTCGCCCTCAAGTTCCTGTCTGCCGTCCCGATGCGCGGCAGCGATGTCGAGGTGCTGCAGCCGCCCATTCCGGCGCCGGTTAACGATTCGGGAGTGAGTTGAATCTATCATTGTAAAAAGGGGGCGAATTTGTATGTTAAGTATGTTGTCTTAGCCTCAATAGTCCCGATCGTTCATCGAAAATTTTGTAGTATTTCTGAAATGTTTTGTAGAAACTCTACAGCGAACGTACTATCGAGATATTCAATCAATCAATCAATCAATCATTTATCAGAATCATGCGGGTAGGGTGTTAGAAAGCATGCTGATCTCTTCTGTCGCGATATTCTTCCGGTGAAATAGACCACCAGTCTTCTCCGATAATCGAGTGAATTTCATCTCTCCAACGGACTCTGGGATGGCCTCTAGATCTTTGGCGGTTATAAGGAATCCAAGTAGTGAGTATTCGAGTCCATCGCGATCCTTCCATTCGTCGCACACGATCTGCCCAATCAATCTTCTTCTTTTGAGCGAGTACGACCCAATCTTTCAGTTTCGTTGTATTCCTTATTCTTTCATTCGACCAACGGTGTAGCAAGGTAACACCAAGTAATTTTCTTTCCATCTTGCGTTGCGCGGTCCCTAACTTTTCCTTGTCTGATTGACGTAAGCTCCACAATTCCGATCCGTAGAGGGCCGCGGGAGTAACGAGTGATTCAAAGGCTTTACGTTTGTGTTCGAGAGTCAGACGAGGAGAGATCATCAAATCGTGGATTTTTCCCCAGGCTCCCCATGCGCATCTGATTCTTCTATTAACTTCTTCCGAAGGGTTTAGTGGAAACGATACGGTTGTGCCGAGATAGGACGCTTGGTCTACAAATTCAAATTGCTCTCCTTGGATTATTATGGGTGCCCGTGTTGTTTTGCAATTTGAAAGTAGCATAGTTTTCTTGGCATTTAGTGACAATCCACAGGTTGATGCGGTCTTTTTCAGGGTTTCGAGCATTCTTATCATAGCAGGCTTGTTTCTCGCAATTAGCACTACATCATCAGCGTAAGCCAAATGGGTTAGGTGATTTCCGTCGATGAAAATTCCATCATCATTCCAGTCGCAGTCGTTTAGGATAGTTCGAAGTACAGCTGTAAAAAGCCGGGGTGAGAGTGGACACCCTTGTCTGACGCCGCGTTGGATTGATACGTTGACTAGTTCACCATTCACTAACACATCCGAATTCGATTCTTTATATAATCTTTGCAACATATTGATTAGGTCACAATGGACTCCTTGCGCTGATAGGGTACTCCACAGAGATGTCCACTCAATGCTATCAAATGCCTTGGTAAAGTCCACCAATGCTATATAAGAGGGCATGTTGTACTCAGCGACCTTTTCGAGTAATTGTTTCAATGCGTGCGCATGGTCTAAAGTGCTATATCCAGGACGGAAGCCGGCTTGGGTAGGCTCTTCGGACTCTTCAAGGCACTTTTCGACTCTTTTTAACACTGTTTTCGTCATGACCTTGTAAATGGACTGATGACTGATGTATGTACAAGAGATATTCACTCTTCGCTTAAGATGACATTGAGAAACTCAAATTCTCCTGGCTAATATGTTTTTTAATCATCAAATCGCAACCTACAACGCAGCGAGTCCGAAAAAAAAGGTTTTCCTGCCAGAAAATATGGATTCGGAACAACAATTATTGATGGAAACAAATAAGATCAATTTTCAGTTGACCTGGGGCACGCTTCGTGCGCAGCACTACTTCGGGCTGCGCACTCGTCACGCGCACTCGCCCCTCTTCGGCATGATGTGGTTCGATCAGCCACAGGGCGGCCACCCACACATCCGACACTGGTGCCATGATAGTGAGTTGGTTACGGTATTATGGTAGGTCAGATTACGGTAGTTCGGTGAGGCACATATATTTCGTGGGATTACGGTAGCCGCTAGTCATGATGTGGTGATAATGAGTGGATTACGGTAGCCTATGGGTACGGTAGCTCAGAACTGGTAGAAGGAAATATGGTAGCAGCTAGGTATGATGTGGTTCGATCAGCCACACTAGTGTCGGATGTGTCGGCCACCCGCACATCCGACACTAATGCCACGATAGTGAGTTGGTTACGGTAATCTAAGGGTACTTTAGGTCAGTTTTGGTTTCGGGAGTATGGTAGCGGCTACGGTAGCTATGAATTATCGATAAATAAATGGGAATCCATAGGCAGGCAATGTGAGCCCGGTTGAAATCGATTCTGAGTGAGATTACGGTAGATTGCAATTGCAGAAGAGGTGAATAGCTGAACTGTACTTGATCAAACTCAGTTTACGATAGAATCTGAATCAGGATACGATATAATACATTTGCAGAAGAAGTGAACAGCTACGGCTGGACGCAGGCGGACGGGCGCACTTTCGGCCGCCAGACGATCAATGACACTACCGTACTACTGCAGGTACGGTAGCCAGAGTTAGGCGATGATTGAGGAGTAACTTTTTTATACGATTGTCACAAATTCTTCGTTAATTGTCGAAAATGGATGATCGGGAAAAAATGTCACAAGTTAGATTTGGGTTTTGAAGAGAATGTATGCTCCGTAAAATTGTCCATTTACAATTTAACCTTGGATGCTAGAAGTAAATGAGAACAATAAATATGCGTATTCCTCCAAAAAAATGGGTTGGTTAGAATGTCCATCGTTATTAAAATGTTTATTTTTTTCAGACGGACTGGGTAAACACGAAGGAGTCGACGTTTACCGCTCGAGTCACTTCGAAACCGCACAAGACGAAAAAGCAGAATGGTGCGGCCGCACCCCGCGTGAACTTCTACTTCTACCTCGCACTTGAGGTACGGTAGCTCATCAATTTTGGCGATTAATAACTGATTTATTAATAATTGATCTACTCGATACGATAACTTACAAAGTAATCGCTAACTGATGTATGTACAGTAAAACTACTCGATTTGTGATAATATTGAAACTATATTCGTACGTGTTAAATTTGACTGGTGCTAAGCATCAAGCGTAACGTGAGATCGGGTGGCGTCTCTGACTAGAGTTTTTACAGGAAGGAATGGTGGTGAGAGATCAAAGATCAATCTGATCATGGCGATTTGAAAATGGAGTTGCTGCGCACAGTGATTACAGTGCCTGGGGCGGGTCCGCGTTCCTGTAATCAGTAAACTTATTATGGCTTTGAAATGGAATGCCGTTGCGGTAGTACCGTACCTGGCTGTTGGGATTGGAGACCTCGGAAGCGGTGGGAACGTGCCCATTGATCATTGATTTTACCGCCCTGAACAGGCTTTTTATGATTGTGTAAAACACGAAAGAACCAACCTCCGATAGGCTGGGATGTGGTAGAAAACAATTATCGGCGAGAGGAGGGACGGCGTCTCGCCGAACTGATTAATTAGTTTTTTTTTCAAAATTAATTTAAAATAAAGCTTACGATAATGCTGGCAGACTCGAGCGCCGGATTGTTAACTAGGTTGAATTGTCCCAGCGAGAACGTAATTACAGCAAGAATGAGCACTAGCGGAAGAGCCGCTTGTAGTGTTAGCATCTGAAAGTAATTTATTAATTTAATTAATAAAAAATAAAATAGTACATGGACGAATTGCGTGTGCATAGCCTTTGTTCTCGTGGACATGGTGAGATTCGATTGACTGACTATGTTGAGAATCGATTTGCTGGAGATTATCGATTACTGTAACCAAACCGTATCCAACATACCGTAACTTCAAGATAATTATGTACAGCGGCGTGATGAGAACAGTGACAATAAACATAACGCAGAACATGGGGACCGTTTTGAGGTTTTCATTTCCTGGAACATTCGTTGTTTAGAAGTGAAATAGCTATTTACTTAGATGTACCTGTGACGATTAGGCCTTCCTGATAGTAATGCGGGTAATTCTTAATCATGATATCTATCATAGTTTTGTCGTCGGATTTCGAAACGAGGAATGATATCTGAAATAATAGAGCAGTTTTATGGTTTGTTGCACCAGGCGATTGAGGGTTACAACGTTTTGCCAAAGGTCTACGCAAGACCTTGTTTTCGATTTTAAGAGGACAATTGTGTAAACAAAACAATAAATTGTATGATACCTAAAGAATGGTTGTCGAACATTCGAAAAGACCACCTACCAAGAATATTAACGGTGCGGGCGAGGCGATGCAGATGAGGTATAGCAGAGCACGCTTCGTCGTTATCGTTCCGTTCTTGATGATGTGCAGCCGGGCCATGAAGGAGACAAGTGTGATGTAGAACTGCAATAAGTAATTTATCAGCCAGTTGTTCTTCCTCAAAGAACTTCGAATCTAGGCAGCACTTGCAATTTGCCAGACTCTAAATTGCAAATGCTCTTGCACATGCTAGTCGGCGAATTTCTAATAAGGTGTGTAAGAATAGCGCTCGAACTCACCGTAACTACGTAGACGAATAGGGTGAGCGTGTAGCACACGTAGCACGTTCCCGAACTAACGAGACCGCAGGGCCCGTAGGAGATGTATAGCAACGACCACACACACGGAATTATTCTGTAAAATATCATAATAGTTGATGGGCCAGATGAAGCATGACTAAATCTAGCGTATTTGTATTTTATATAAGTTATAACTGGAATAGGTGGGGAGGGAAGAAATCGTTTTGTGGATGTGAATTATACCGTTGCATCGCGCAGAAACTTGAAGCGGTGCCGATTAGGTCGAATATTGTGTGAGTCTGAAATGATTTTTCTTTTATTTAATTAAATTAAATTGTATTTCACTCACTTTCATAAGGAGACCGAATACGCGAAAGGAGGGCGGCGTGTACCGGTACATGCAGTAGAATAGGATGCAGTTCTGGAATTGAAAAAGAAGTTATTCGGAAAACTATTGTTGATGATTGTGTGCAGTTTAGTTAGTGCATTACAGTTTCGATGCGGTATCTAATAGCTTTCTGGATCCTATCCATTGATTTCTTATAATCGTCAGTTTCAGAAAAGCATTGCAAATTAAATTGAGATAATAGCTCACCAATGTAGTGCCAATGAGCGCGTACACTCCATGCACGGTGACCACGGCCTCGCCGACCCACTCGTAGTGGAGGGGCGCGCTTGTCCTGCTACTGGTCTCGGGAGGCTCGGATGACATGGTCGAACTGGAATGTAGTTTAAGAAGTTGGTCAAGTCGATATTAGAATAAGAAGTACAGGACTGAAGGTTTTTGGAACATCAATTAATGGGAGAAGAAGAGTTACGACAGTACTTGCACTTGTAATCTGACGGAATACTAATACGCAGTGAAACCAGACTTCAACCGGGGCGCAAAAAGATTTGGATGTGGATTGTTTTTAATTACGTCGGCGGATTCTGTTTGTAGCCTGCGAAAAAATTGGGAGCTAGTGTAGCGAAATTGTCGGCGAGTATTTGAGCGATTTCGGCGAAGATGGCAATGAGGGAATTATGTCATCGGGCAAAGGTCGCTCGTAAATAAGCTGAAGTAGGGCATGCGTGACATCAAGCCATCCTTCAAGCGTGTTTTTACGCTCAAGGCGGGCCTATTTCTGCAGAGGTAGTAATGGATCGCGTTTCAATGTGCTTTTTTCGTAGTCGAGGAAAAATGGGTGGATGGTAGGGTATGAAGGGAAACAAGAACATTGAGGGATTCTTCCAACCCTCGTGGTACCAGTAAAACAAGGAATTAGATGGGAGGCAATATAGAGAGGACATCGTGAGATATCGTTCGGTTCTATGCATTTGGAGGATGCGCCTCTCCCCTTTCTCGCTTAGCCCTCTCGGTTCCCTCTCTCAACGATCAAAGAAAGACAGAGAACATGGATTGGAGAAATGCGAGAAACATGGCGGAATGGACGATGCTGTAGGGAAGCGGCACAGCTATTCAGTGCTAGGCACTGAGAAGTTTGTAGCACCACTCATATGTCAGACACATCACTAACTAAAGATCGCCCGAAAAATGCCGAGCTCGCGACATTTTGAGGACCGAAATGGCGTATCAGAGCGACTTTTGCTCGACAATTAGTCTGGTTGTTGCTGCATTTCAACCCACCCGAAGACGACTTACAAATAATCCCCACGCTCCCCGCCTCGCGTAATGGACCTGCCATTAACGCGCTCTTGCTCTGTTTAGTGCTCTCTAGCACTATCTGAGAGGCTGAGGGAGTGCGAAATGGAGAGAACCGGGGGTAAGAATCTGTCTCTTCATTGCCCGTAAGTTCTCTCCGGTCAGAGCGATGAGAGACTATGGGGAGTCAATAGACGAATTCTGAATCCTGTCACTTCTAATCGTTACCCCCGCGAAAGCCGTCATCGGATCGGAACGACCTGCACGAGAATTGCAATATGTCGCGAAAAAAAGCTGTGCTGCAGAATATCATTGGATATGCCCTGATACTCTGAACTATCTGCGTAGAAAGTGAGTGGAAATGTGACAAAACGCAGCGAGCATGATATGAGAAGTAAAGCAACGAAGCAGCGAAGCACTGTCGGGAATCAAGGTGGTTGGTTTACGAGCAGCCAACGATCGCCCGGATAAGTGATTAGTAGAATGTTCCCGTAGGTCACAGGCCACAGGACCACAGAAACACAGAATTTAAGAAAAGTTAATTAGAAGTAAAGAAACAAAACTAATGAAGGTTCACGATCACACGGGTCTACCAATTATCAATATGATCTCGAAGTTGATTAGCCCGAGAAAACGCACCAGTGATAAAGGGCAAGAAAGAACAATGGACTCGAAGGACCTCCTCTCACAGGTTAAACAAAGCGATAAAGTAGCTCGAGCGAGAACAGAGAGGGAGAAAAGAGCTGGAGAAGATCGTCCATCGCATAAATGAGTTATGAGATGAGGCATTCGGGCCGGCGTTGTTACAGAGTCAGCGTTGATGCAAGAACAATGCTCCCGCACTCTGTCTGAAAGACTAGAGAGTGCATGAAATGATGAGAGCATCTGAGAACAGAACATTGAAGAAGCAAGAGCAATGCTCTATGTCTTTGTCTGATCGAGAAGGGAGTGTATCGAATGACGAGGGCAGCTAAGAACATCTTGAAAGCTCATCAGCGTAGAAAATGCAAGAGCAATGTTCTACTTTTTCATTGCGACTCTGTCTGACCGACGAGGGATCATGTGAAACGATGAGAACATGAACATCTGAGGAGCTCAGCGTTGAAAACGCGCACATTTTTGCCAAGAGCGAACCAGAACCAGCATCTAAGACTCCGACTCTTCCCGACGGCATTTTTTTGCGAAAGAATGAGCAATGCCTCTCCCTGCTCCTCCACTCTCGTCGAGGAGTCTGCCCGGCCTATTCCGCGCTCGTCTCGGTCTGCCGGACTAATCGGAGAAATGGGACGATCTCAGATGCCTAACGACATCTCGGCCAACGACGCGCAGGGCGAAATAGCACGCCAAATGGAGAGACCGGAGCCTAATTTGCAGACAAGTACGCGGATAATCGGGCCCCGGTTGCCGACCGGTAGGACCACTTTGCCCGGAATAGGGCTGTTACGTAGCAAGTGGATTCAAGAAACCAAAGCGACGACCACGGAGAATACCTGCGAATCGAGGAATCGCACTATTGACTGACGCATACATGGGTGGTGAGCGCCCCCGTGAGTCAGCACGCTAAAATGAACCCATTGTTGTTTTCGAGCTTGCCGTTTCCTGAGGCGAAAGAGGTGGAAGGGCACACGCAATATAGGGAGATGGCGAAAGGCCAAGTGGCCCAACTTTGCGACTCGTCACGTAGCATGCCTCCTACTTTTAATATGCACTTAAGTCGCGAACGGAAAGATATCGCGGAGAATGCGTGGTTTTATTGTTACTTTGCGCGAGCGAAGAAATATAGAGCTAGAACTTTGGTGTCATTCTTTCTACCACGTAGCCCCAAGAAACGCCTGGGAAAAGTTTTTGGAGCTTCATGAAAGCCGACCATGACAGCGTCATTCGTAATGAATCGCGTGCTTCTACAAGGATCGTGGCCTCCGTTTGCACTGACAACGGCGTGAATAATGCGTGTTTTGGAGAGGAATAGCCCGTTCCGTGAGAAGGAGAGGGGCCTAATTGGCTAGTCTTAAATGGGGCGGAGATGCACTCTAAACAAGACGATAGATCAGCGCAAGCGTCTAATGGCCGAGGAGCGCTCACAGACAAAAGGTTGGCTCGTAAAAAGTGGAATGGATGCGGAGGCTTCTTCATTGTTCTATTCTCCACCCATCCCCAGAAGCCCCTCAGTGCTTTAATTAAGAGAATTGGGAAATAGAACAAAGAAAGAAGTGAATGATGCTTTGTGCTGGAACGACTCATCGTCAGACGAAGTGAGTTTCGGGAAACGAACTGAATAGCCAACGAAGAGCACTCCTTTCCAACTTTAGGACTTCCGAGGAGGGGAATGAGTCACTCAATTGGGAGTGCCCAGTGCAAGTTTTATCGCTGCAGGAACACTGACGCGGTACATCCTAAATGTAACTCGACTCTCCGAACAGCAAGGGAAAAGCCTGGTCAAGAAAATGAGATGAACCTTCCGCCTACACGATGTGCGCCTCGATTAGAGCTGCCAGAATGAAGAATCCGTCTCTTAATTCCGCATAATCTCTCGTCACCCTAACTGGTGAGAGACTACGCCAAATAAAGAGACGATGGCTGCTGTCTTATTGGATGAGTGGCGGCGGGGATGGCTAATGCACTGGTTCAGTGTGCGAGGATTACGCAGCACTCTCTCGATTAGGCATGCTATCTCGACGGTCAGAGTGGAGAAGAGGGAAGGGGCAATGGAGATGGGCGGAACACTGGTACCCATTCAAGGATTACGTAGGGCGGAGGTGTAAGCCAACTAGGGAGAATTGGCTCCCGTCTAGCAAGTGGATCGCAGTCTGCAAGGAAATGAGCTGCGAGGAACATACGGGATTGGGATGATCTCTAGTCCTATCCTACGCGCGATTATTAGCATCGGTATGGGAGGAGTAATCAGAAGGTTCGTCGGGTAATGCTAGATAAAAACAGCAGATAATCTCGCGCAGAAGAATATGCAAGATATCGAACGGTCTAACAGCGTTTTGCGGTGCAAAATCGGCGGGCTTGGCCCTACGTCGAACCCCGTCCTCATCCCCAGAGTGTCAGGGAGTGCCAGGCAGAGATTATTTCTAGAAGCCGCCCATTTAGTGCGTTTGGGTGATTTCAAATTGTAGTGAAGGGATCACGCCTCGAATGGAGGACGAAAGAGGAGGAACTCTCTCTTGTCGAACGCTATCTCGCCAGTCTGATTGCTGGTAGTGCGCAAAAGTCGTGTTAGCTTGGCGAGAAATGGTCTCTTCATTTCAATGATCTTCTGGTCAGAGAGGCAATAGAGTGTGTGAAATGAAGAGAAGAGTCTGACAACCGTCCCTAACTCTACCTCTATGAACGCTAATTGAACGTTCAGCAGCAAAGAGGAAGAACACGAGACTCTGAGATTAACTCTGGGCTTTGCACTGGGCGAAAGCGAAAACACAGGATACGAATCTTGAAAAATTGGTCTTTGTGCAGAAAAAAGCGGAATCAACAGAGGCTACGAGATGGAATCATGTATAAATTTAGCCATTCCGGAAGGCGTTGAAAATTGCAAACAATAATGACATGGTTAGGTATTGTCACGATTTTTTTCTGCTACTAATAGCACGGTGAAAAAGGTCTTGATAATCTTGGTCTTGCTAACATCATGGTTATTGCGAAGGTGGGTGGAAAAGGCCTCTTTTAGCCATAAGGGTCCTATCTAACCATGCAATGGTCCAGCTGCCGTTTAAATATACAATTTGCCGCGACCTCTGGAATAGTTACGAAGAGTTGTAAAGCGAGATCATACGTGTGATTCTGGATTGAGGTACCCTTTTAGATTTCGAGTGAGAACACGGGTTCGCTCAAGAGGGGAGGCGCTTTAATTAGGGAGAGTGTGGCAAATGGCCAAAAAGTGAAGCTGTTTTTTGGGGGAATCACAAGACTGCCACTTTAGCTTCTTAATTGAGGAAACTTTTCGGGCATATTTTGCACCTAGCTGTCTTGAACAGGATGTTAGCGACGATAGTGAAAGCCATTCTAGTGCAATACTTGTTATTCCCAGTTCACAGATCCAGGACGTGATATCTAAGAACATTGAGGAAGTTTTGATTGCCGAGGGTTAAAAAGCGGCAAAAAACGCGTGCGAAACAGGAAAATTTCAAGAAAAGATGTGAGAATCGAGGCAAGGGGCGCCCCCCCCCCCGATGACGATGGAAAGCTATAGCCACCACCCTCTTCTTTATTACCTGAGTTGTTTTTATTGTCATGTGAGTGAATGAGCTTGGAGTGCGGCACGTAGGATATTCCGGAGGGAGTATACAGTGTACAGTATATTTTGAGCGATTCATGTCCGCGCCAAGTGGGCGGAGCTTGCGGCCCCTAAGTATGCTGGCCGGTGTTTTGGAGATGCACATATTCGTTAAATCTGCGATCGCTCTGTGGAGTCCATTTGATGTGGGAATGAATAGCTTGAATTCGTTATGCAAACAAACAATTATGAAAGCAGCGAGACAGACTGTGGGAATTCGCAAGCGACGATGGAATGAGGTGGGAAGGGGCACGTAAGCGATGGCACAAGCGAGAGGTAGCCCGGTGTATTTGAGTTGCGCATTTACCTGGTATACAAAGAGGGTAGAAGTATTCGGTGAATCCTTGCAGGTATCTGGAATTTTGAAAACAATACATTTAAGGCAGGGGATTACGGGATGCGCATGGTCCTGATAGCTCAAATTATTCAAAAATTTTCAATGAATCTTCTTTAAGGGAACGTGCCAAGAAAGTGAAATTATATTTCTTAATTAAATAATTTCTAGTCGCCCGCGCACGGCCGTCTGTGGCTGCAGCAGTCGAAGGAGATCGCCATCGAGGGAAGGACGGAGGAACTGGGCGAGTTCGTGTTGAAGATCGAGAGTGCGAAGAGGAATGAGGTAAGTAATTAAAGGGATGGGGTGCTCTAGGTGAGCCGGGTTAGAGAGAGAGAGAGGGAGGGAAGAACGGAGGAACTTGGAGAGTTCGTGTTGAAGATCGAGAGTGCGAAGAGGAATGAGGTAAGTAATTAAAGGGATGGGGTGCTCTAGGTGAGCCGGGTTAGAGAGAGAGAGAGGGAGGGAAGAACGGAGGAACTTGGAGAGTTCGTGTTGAAGATCGAGAATGCGAAGAGGGATGAGGTGAGTAGTTGAAGCGATGGGGTATTTTTTCGAACTTGAAGAAGAGAAGGAATTGCTCAATGTAAATACCAAGAGAAATATGCATGATGATGAAACTCGAATCGGTCTTGTTTATTGCAACTTGGTGCGCTCAGAGTATCATTGAACTCGTAGCCTACAGGTTTCAATACCTCATTGAAACCCGAAGTGCGCAATGATCACCTTTTGGATTTCAATATAAAAACATATCAATTGGTATATGGCCCAAGCTCAGCTGAAATAGGTTTTAATTGTTGGTCTTTGATCTTTAATTTCTGATCTTTGATCTCAGGCGATCGTGACGGACCTGCTGCTGCCGCGCGTCAACCTGGCCCGGCTGAACGACCACGTGCTGGAGAAGATGGTGAGTTGTTTGTTTGAGATATTTGGGAAAATAACGCGTGCTAGGAGCGCCGGGTTAGAAAATATCTGAAGCACTTTGATAGTGATTCCGCGTGCATTTTACTTTTTTGTTCCCATTGAATGAGTTGAACGAATTGATTCCGTTCGAATTTTCACTTTTATCTTCTTAGCTTGAGACGCAGAGTTGCCGGGTGAGATGATGCGGCTTTTTTTCTCTCTAGTATATGAATGCTTCTGCTGCTCGCAGTTTTTTTTAAATTTGTAGTGAAGCCGCACACTAAATTGCGACACGCTGCGTCAGCTGATTACGAATAGCGACTGAATCTCAAACTTGACTGGCTTTTATATTTTCCAAAATTGGATATGGCATTACTGAAACAATTTGGTTTTCTTGCTGGTAATGACAGCAAGAAAACGAAGCTCGAAAATTGCTGGCTGGGTTACACATTTGTTCCAGACAAGCGCCTGCTTTCGATGAATAATATACTTATTAGATTATTTTAAATAATAAGAATAATAATAATTACAGCGCGTGAGCCAGACGCAGCACGGCATCGCGTACGTGCTCGCGCAGGGCGAGCAGAAGGTTACGGTAAGTGGGGGGGGGGGAATATTGTTTTTTCATGATCACAAATTTCACGGTAAGTGCTGCAGGGGGGAATATGGATTTCTGGATTATGGAGTTGTCGGTAGGAGGTTACGGTAAGTGGGAGGAGGATATTGATTCCCGATTTTAAAAAGTTGCCTGAAAAAGTTTGTTGTGGGCAAAAAAAATTATGAGCAGAACTAGAATTATTCGTGTTTCTTCGGGACATGGTAATCGGGCGATCAGCATGTAGTCGATGGTGTTCACTCTTATTTTCAAAAATATTAAATAATTAATCGAAAAAAGTTTAACAATTAATAATTGTCAGGAAGGCACGTTCGCGGTGATGGCGATCAACGCGCCAGCGGAGACGTCGTTTGAGGTATTTTAATTAATTAATTAACTGATTAGTAATTCAAATAATAGGGATATTTTGTTATGACTCTCCGTGGAGAACATTCATGAGATAGAGATTTGTGTTGAGAAGAGATGATCTTATGGAATCGGTTTTGTTTGTGGAGCAGGCACTTGGTGCTAACCGTGAAACCTGAACGAGGTAGGAAGACAACACAGCGTGAAAACTCGATCCGTCGATGAGCTCGTGTCCATGTTAGATGATCTAGCTCTCAGCAGTCATAATAATTAATGTTAATTATTTTATTAATTAATATTAATACATTTTTCCAGATCACGTTCTCTCGCGCGGCCGCCCATCAGCCGCCGCCCACGGGCGCCGCCTTTGACGGGATCCTGACGAAGCGAGTGGAGCAGTTTGAGCAGCGATTCGAGCGGGCGTTTGAACTGGCGGAGAAGGTGGGAGTTTGTATCTTGTAGGATAAAGTGTTGGAGAATGATTGGTAGCACTAAGTTTAGGTAGGATTATAGCTATCCTGAAACGTCAGGGTGCGGGGGGGGGGGGGGG
>LS488144.1:14012-29199 GCA_900490705.1 Pristionchus arcanus | reverse complement strand
TTGGGGTTAGTAATTGGAGAAAGGGGCCGCCTTTGACGGGATCCTGACGAAGCGAGTGGAGCAGTTTGAGCAGCGATTCGAGCGAGCATTCGAGCTGGCTGAGAAGGTGGGTGGCTGATTGATCGGTAGGGGTGGCTGACCTATTGAAATAAGTGATATTGACGAAATTTGTGGTATCGTAGTTGTGAAACAATGGGTCGACTGGGTGTAATTGGCTGAAGTAGTTGAGGAGAGTATTATTGAAAGACGAAGACGATGCCGAATTATACTGAAATATAGACGGCAGTATTGTAGCAGTCGCGAAGCACTGAGTTCCTGGGTAGTGCTAGTGGGAAGTATTGAGAATGGCGAGGGCTTTGATGGCGTATTCACGAAGCGAGTGGAGCAGTTAGAGCAGCGATTCCAGAGGGCCTGCGAGCTATCAGAAAAAGTTGGCTTGTCTTGCTGTTTTTTTATACCAGAAATGGACATTGAAAGCGCACATTTTCAGTTGGGTTGTAGATTTTGTGAAACGTTGAGTTTCCTGGGTAGGGTTTGTGGAAAATGGGGAGTAGGACGTGGCTGGTTTGAGCAGCGATTTTAGAAGGCGTTGGAGTTTGCGGAGAAGGTTGGAGGTTGTTTATTTTTTGATAGGGTCTGGCCAAATACTGAATGAGTTGATATTCAGGAGGTTTGTAATTTATGTAAAACACTCGGTCTTTTTTTCAAATCTGTTCGGAAAACAAATTGAATCTAGTGATCATTGTCGAGGTTTGTAGTAGTTATGAAGCACGGGAATTCCTAGTTGGAAATAGAGGAATTAATTTTTTAGAGCACATCATCGTCTGGGCTTTTGAGCTGACTGAATGTGAACACGTGGGTATTTGGGGTCTAGCGATTACCCATATGTAGCGCGCAGATTAGATGAACATGTAGTAGTGAAACGTCAGAGTGGAGGGGCACCGTAATTTGTGGAGAGAGAGAGAGAGAGAGAGCTGATAGTATGCTCGATTCACAGACTACTGTTTTTGCACCCCGGTATGTGATGGAAATGTTTGAACGTGAAAGAGCGGTAGAATTGCAACACGCAGTTACGAAAAGGAATATAGTGAGCGTGAAATTACGACATGACTGTGTACATTTGCTGAGAAACGCTGGTAGAACAGAGATTAGGCGTTCGTGTCAGCAGAGCATTCCCTGCACGAATCGAGGTAGCGCAGATACGGTGGTGTTGTACTGATCGTGAAACGCTGGATTGCCTGTGTGGGGATAGTTGAAAATGGGGAAACGGGCGTGGCCTTTGATGGAATACTCGCGGTAAAGGTGGATAACAGGGAGGAATTATACCATTTGACACGTAGATACGACAAGCTTTATGGTTAGCGTGAAACTGCGGAACGGCTAGGTGTAGTTGGTGTATAACGCCGAATAGGGTGAGGTGTTATTGAACTAGCGCAGGCATGGTGGTCTTGTAATGGTCGTGAAACACTGGGTTGCCTGGGCAAGGACGTTCTTCTTGGTACAAAGAGTATCGCAGAGAGATTCGAGAGGAACTTTGAGCTGGCGGGTTTATTGTAGCTACAATCATCGGAAACAACGTGTACTAGACGTGAAGCGCGGAATTGCCTGGGTGGGGTTGCTAGTTTGATATGGGGAGTAGGGGGGGGGGGCTTCCTTCGGATATTATCAAACCGGGCACTGTGAGCAGCTGGTTGAGATTAGATGTGGAATGGTTGACTGAATTCACTCTCTGCTGATTAATGATGCCGGGAGATGGCGTGACTTGTAAGGGGTATGAAACACCGGTCCGACGAAGGCGATCCCTCGAATCTGGGCAAGGGTGACTTGTTGGAAAGACGAAGTACGTACGCGATTGCGGTAGCGGCGCGTGAAGTGGGTTGTAGTGAGCGTGAAGCAGTTAATCGCCGAGGTGAATGTGAAACATTGGAGATGCAGTATTAGTGATTGCAGTGAACTTGATGCAATGTGGCTGAGGAGATGGGTGAATTGGAAACTTCGAGAGATTGCGATCACTAATGTCGTGCTGGTCTGGACTTGTAGTGGTGGTGAAACAGCGGGCTGCTGGTTTCCATAAGAGATGCAGTTGTTAATGGTGAGTCCGAAGCCGATCGATGTCGGGGAGATAGATAGGGCTGTAGGGAGTAGGGATGTCTAAACGGAACTCGGAACTCCCTCCATTTCATTCTTGAACCTCATTCATTCCGCAATGCGGTCGATCAATCTCATTTCGAACTCGGAACTAGCTCGGAACTCGGAATTCCGTCATTCTCATTCTTCCGTCTCTTCTCCGACTAGATCGGCCTCACCACTCAGCGAACTCAGAATAGCGAAATGGTTGAGTTTCAGCAAATACTAATTCAATTATGGGACGACGGAATTCCGAGTTCCGAGATAGTTCCGAGTATTATGGAAATCGACTCGGAACAACGGAATAAATTCCGTTTAGACATCCCTACTAGGGAGCGTGCAGCATTGATTCTCCTAGGAGTGGCTGGTTGAGCAATACAGTTCGGCGGCCAGGCTGCAACTGTTCAGGAAGAGATAATTAGTTGTTTTTTTAGAATTTTTACATCAAGTAAGATTTGTAAGGAAATCCAATTGATGTTACGGGAGATGGCGTGGCTTGTAGGGGATGTGAAACAGCTCACCGACGAGGGCGCTCCCTCGAATCTGAGCAAGGGGAACTTCATGGAAAGAAAGGATAACGTGAACAATTGATCCAGCTGAAGATGGGGGAGGGTATTTTTGTGTAGTCTGGAATCGGAACGACTTCAGTCGACGCAGATTCACTAATGAGTTAAGCTATTCGTGAAACGCAACACATGCATGATCGTTTGGTACAGCGTTTGGAACATATTTTGATAATTAGTTAATTAATTATTGATGCAATTTGCAGAACTACTCCCCCGCCGAGTCGTCGATGGCCCGCGTCGCGCTGTCCAACATGCTCGGTTCGATCGGCGTGTGGCACGGATCGAATAAGGTAGGGAGGGGCGGATTTGAGGGGGCGTGCACAGAAGGCGAGCAGAGGGGCTTGTCTTTGATTGTGAGTGGGAGGACCCAGAAGAATGATAGGCGACTAATTTTGTATATATTTTCAAAAATTCTGCGATAACTTCTACGCCAATTGCATGTTCTTTCGGAACGATGATCTAATGATAAAGTTGAAACACAATTATTCGCGGGTTACTGTGTGGATTTTGGTTTCGTTGTTCCCGTAAGGCCCGACCTCAAAACAGAATACCAGTGAGCTTTTCCCTCAAATCTTTAGAATTATTCCCCATGGCAGATCGTATTTCTATCCCCTCCCACCCAAGCAGAGTTATTCTATTGCAGGTGAAGCAGTTCGACGGGATCGTCCCCTACGGGCCGCACACCCTGCTGTCGGCAGTGCCCTCGCGACCGTTCTTCCCGAGAGGGTTCCTGTGGTGAGTCACACTTATTCTCCTGTTAGGGCATTCTATAGATGCGGTGAAACACTAGGGACCCAGACAGTAAAAAGGGCCTGTGTAGGGAGAAGATTGGAGGATCTGGGGAAAGAGGAAAGTTGAAGGAAAACGTGTCAGCGCTGGTGCCATAAGGTTTTTTCTCTCGATATTTCGCTTTTCTCCTGCTTCCATGTTCCATGAACGCATCCAGGGGGGATCAGTACTGCATGCGGCACTGATGAATTGATGCGAGCTGCGGTCGCTAATCGTCCGAGCGCTTTCGATGTAAAACAAATCCATTTCTTCACCCGCGCTCGGGCGGTCGCGCGCTTTTAGGAGAATGGCCGGATTTTAATTGATTAAACGCCCCTCGTGATCTGGTGCTGCGCTATCGCTCTAAGATTGCGAGCAAGTGCCAGGCGCAATGAGTCCAGTTCCCGAATGTAAAAAGTGAAAAAAAACAACTTGCAACCCTCCTGGCAAATGCGTGCTGCAGCGATGATTAATGTGTGGGTGGGACGGGAACCGCTTGCTGGGAGACTGTTTGACGTTTACAGAAAACAAATACTGGGCGGAGTACTGAACGAAGATATGTCTCCAAAAATTGTTCCGCGTGGTTAACTGTCAAAATGCGTGTAATATAGAGGCACGAGCAAATTCGTTTCATTTAATTATTGTGCTGCTTGTGCTACAAATGACGCGCTGAAAAAAGGCGCACTATGGGGAATAACCGTTGCCTAAACCGAAGTCGTCGATGTGCACCCGGAGCATCTGTGCAACGACATGCGCACAAATAGGTCGGGGCTGAAGCACGCATGATGGTCTTTGCCCCCTTGTGCATTTATAGAGAAATAGAAGATCCATGCGCATGTATGTGTCGACACATGATCAAGTGGAGTGGAATTGGGGAATGAGTGATGCTCCAGTGGATGCGAAGGACAGGAAATCGTCACAGTCAGCTGGAAACTTGCTAGTGGAAATGCACCCGGTGCATCTCTGTGCCGGCGTGTGCTCAAGTGGTCCTGGACGAAAGCGGGAATGATGAGTTTGTTCTGCTGATGATGATAAAAAAATTAATTTTCTTTTGAAATTCCCCGAATTCAACTTGCAACTTACTTGTGAGAGAGCAGCGCGCCAGGCGATTTCGTGTGGCGTCAAGAAATCAAGAAGAGTTGGATTGTGCTTTGCACGATTATTTCCTTTTCCGTTGTGGTTGTTTTAAAAAAAATCACACTAACTATGATCAAATAAGTACGTGTGAGTGATAATGAGGCGCTTGCCACATCTGTGCTGCGGAGAATGCCGATGTATGGCGGGGGTCAAGCAGGAACGATTCTTCCGCTCTCGATGACGATAAAAACTAATTCAAAATAAATTCGTTGCTATTAAGGGGCAAAAAATCTCCGCTAGCCGTACGAGTGCAGGGCACCAAAAATGAAAATTGCACAACATCTGCGGAGCTCTGCCTTTGGGGGCTCGTTGGTCGCTGTCCGCTCGAAGGGAACGAATAACCTGGTACATTCGGGCAACGAAATCTGCATAGAACCACTGGGTATTGCTCAGTGACAATGTGTTGGCGATGCGACATCAACAATTAAAAAATAATAATAGTAATAATTGCAGGGACGAGGGCTTTCATCAGCTGCTCATCTCGCGCTTCGACCCCGTGCTGTCGCTGGAGGTGAGAGGGACAGCCCGGTTATGAAGAGAGTGCTTGCTAGAAGCGCCGGGTTAGAAAGAGTAGGAAGAGGCGTGTGTGCACAAGCAGGTATGCACAGGCGTGAACAAGTATTGAAAATTTGTGTTAAAGATGATTTATCTACACAATATATTGATCCACCAGGTTTTGTAGATCTCCAGTATGCAATCCTAATTGTTTGTTTGAAATTTTAGCCGAAAAAGTGGAAAGCATTAGCGTCGCGCCATTCACCGGGCTCTTGAAAAGATCGCGAAACCTTGAATCATCCGGGACGGGTGTAACGGATGAATCATTGCCGAATTCGGTTTCTATCCCGTTTCTTTTCCTGTATGGGGTTACAATGGATAAGATGGAGTTAGTAGGAAGGTTTAAGGGTTATTCAAATCGTATTTATCGATTACTTTTTGTGATTTATTGATTATTTTTGCAGTGCGTGACGTCATGGCTGAACACGATGAACGTGAACGGGTGGATTCCAAGAGAGATGATCCTGAGCGCGGAGGCCGAGGCTAAGGTACGGTAGTATCGATTGATTACGATAGCGTTAGAAAGTTATAAATCGAACTAGATTGCCGTAGATGAGATAGGTGAAAAGGGTTTTAGTCGCCGACTGTTTCCGGTTTCACACCTAATATGAACTGGGGGAGAACTGAACGCGCCGATAATGAGTAACTTTTCCACCCCATACTAGTAATAATCATGACAACCCAACTTGATTGTTTTCAGTTCCAAGTGTAGTATGAAAGGTCGTATGATCTGGCCAAATCAGTGATGTTCTATTTTTTCCGGAATAAATATAAATCTCTCCCAGGTGCCGGCCGAGTACGTGGCGCAGGACCCGTCCGTGGCCAATCCGCCCTCCCTCTTCTACCTGCTGGATACGGTTACGAGGGACTCGATGGTGAGATACGGTAGTCGATATTGGGGTACGGTAGCCGGAGGGTACGGTATCACATTTTGACGCGCAGTTGTTTATTGTTCCGCACTAACAAAATTGCTATTAAAACGCATTCTCTGTAAGAACGGGAGGGGGTGGCACAATGGCTTCAAAATGCTCCGATCGAGCTGAAATTTTTTTTGGGTACTCCCTAGGGGTCAGGTATACTTCTGGCAAATTTTAATCTTGATCTTTGATCTTTGATCTCAAAAAATGAAAACCAAGTTTACCCATCGAGTGGCATACCGTTCGATAGAGCATCAAAAGTTAAGTGTAAAACTCGGTTTTCAGCCGGTTTGGTCAAAATACTACTGATTTGCATAATGAAAACTGCATTTTTGGAAGGTTTTCGATTTTAAAATGTCTAAGATTTTATTTCCCCCGAATGATTTGCCGCTCATTCGATGCGCCTTGAAATTCTACATCGACAAGAATTTTTTTATATGTGAATATCGGGAACCGAACTTATGAAATATCACGTTTTCTATCACGAAATCGTCGACGCGGGTTCGAATCCGCTCCCTTGCATCATCTTTTGCCGGCATGTTTACTCATGCAAATGAGAATTTTAGACACAAAGTCTAATTCCATCTTCTGAGGAGTTGTTTTGGCGATGTTTTGACCACAATTCAAGTGATTTTTCCGACTTCACCCGAAACTGATTCAGCTCATCCGAAATATCGGATAAACCAAAGGGGGGACCCTTATGTGAAAAAACGTCGGTGAGGCATGATCAAAATTTTATCTGCAAAGTGTTCAAAACATCGCCAAAACAACTCCTCAGAAGATGGAATTAGACTTTGTGTCTAAAATTCTCATTTGCATGAGTAAACATGCCGGCAAAAGATGATGCAAGGGAGCGGATTCGAACCCGCGTCGACGATTTCGTGATAGAAAACGTGATATTTCATAAGTTCGGTTCCCGATATTCACATATAAAAAAATTCTTGTCGATGTAGAATTTCAAGGCGCATCGAATGAGCGGCAAATCATTCGGGGGAAATAAAATCTTAGACATTTTAAAATCGAAAACCTTCCAAAAATGCAGTTTTCATTATGCAAATTTGTCGTATTTTGACCAAACCGGCTGAAAACCGAGAAGTGGGCATAACTTTTGATGCTCTATCGAACGGTATGTCACTCGATGAGCAAACTTGAAATTTATTTTTTGAGATCAAAGATCAAAGATCAACATAAAAATTTGCCGGAAGCATACCTGACCCCTAGGGATTACCCACAAAAATTTTCAGCTCGATCCGAGCATTTTGAATCATTGTGCCACCCCCTGCTGGGGGCCGTCCCGTTCTTACAGAGAATGCGTTTTAAACTATGACCGCGCTTAAAATGAAGCATTAAATATATAATTGATGCTTGACGAGCGTAAAACCATCGCAGAAATCCAGTTTTATCATTAAAAACTAAGGAAAACAAGTGAAAATAGGCGGAAATCGCGAAAAACGAAGTGAAAAGGGGCGGAGCCAACGCGATTGCCGCACGGAATAGTTTAGTAGGTGCGCAATTACCATCGTATCATTTTAAAAATGTGATACCATGAGTCCTTGATGTAATTAGACAATTCTAACTGCTGGATAGGGTCACACGGGACTCGATGGTGAGATACTTCGATCGATATTGGGGTACTGTAGCCTGACGGGATGGTAGCCGTTGTCAGGATGCCAAAATTTCTTTCTAGTTTTTTGCTATATTTAAAAACGAGCCCGCGATATGATCGCATGAAGTTAAAACGGATTCATGTGCGAATCGTGAAGCAAGAAACTGGATGGCATATTCGTCTGTATTTCAGTTCGTCAATCAGCACCGCGCCACCTTCTCTGCCATCTACTTCAAAGCGGCGAAGTGGTACAAGTGGCTGATCACCAGCCAAGCCGGGAGATATTCGGACAGTTTGAGGTACGGTAGGTGGGGTACAGTACCGAGAAATGGGTCGAAGGATATGGTAGACGAAGGGTCACAAGTGGCTGATCACCAGCCAGGCCGGAGGGTAGTTGGAAGGGTTCCAAGTGAGTACGGTAGTGATAAAGGACCTAATGCTGTAGAGTGAGATGAGAATACGGAAGGAATATCGAAATTATGCCCTTGTTTTGAGAGTTGATCGTAAGTGTTCTTTGTGACTGGCTTGGTGAGTCTCGGTTGCGCGAAAGTGGTTTATTGGGATAGGTTGATGTGGTTTAATGGCACTAGCTGCTTCTCGTCTAAAAGTAGAACGATATTGTATAAAGTAATTGTTCTAATAGTTATGGCGCCTGGAATACGGTTGAAGTTGTTTTTTTATAAGGTTGTGGTGACTGTGGTTGCAGAGATACTCAGCAGGAGATTCCGGGTTTTCCCATGCGGTACTAGTTCTGCCCCCTGTCTCACTGATCAATGGGCTGTCACCCACTCCCTCAATATTGATGTCAATACATCTCGAAACATTTGAATTGGGATGACGGTACCAGTCTCTCAGATTTCGCAGCAGAACTAATAGGTTACTGTAAGAGAGGATTCCCGTGTTCGGAAAGTGTGGCATTGGTGATTGATTGATTTATTGAATGGCATGACCTTCCGATTTTTAGAATGTGATCACGGCTACGGTACAATGAATATCATTGATTGATCTCTCAAATGCCGCTTCAGCTGGACGAAGGGGTTACTGTATTAGGTGATTACTGTAATCGAGGGGTTACGGTATAATTATCGATTGATCTCTCTCCAGATGGCGCGGCCGCAACGGCACGACGAAGGCGGAGCTGAACCCGAAGACGCTCGCGTCCGGGCTGGATGACTTCCCGCGAGCGAGCCATCCGAGTGATAAGGTGAGGGTGCGTGCTAGACGCGACGGGTTGGAGGGAGGGAGGGGAGGGGCTGGATGACTTCCCGAGGGCGAGCCATCCGAGTGACAAGGTGAGAGCGTGCGCTAGACGCGCCGGGTTACAGTGAGGGCTATGGAAAGGGGGATGACTAGAAACTGGACGACTTATTCCATTGGTAACCCGACTATTTGTTAATTTTTTGAATAATAGGAAAAAATTTTTGACGGAAGTTGATGGACCCGGTGATGTGGTGGTTCGTCTCATCATGAAAAGGACCTGCCGTGACGGCAGTGCGCTGGGGTAGAGTTGTCGACTAGATATAGGAAACAAAAATTGACGATATCTTTTCTCGAGTTTCAAGCGATACTGCCAGAACTGTTGTTTCACAGATATTATATGAATGTTGAATGAAATCCACATTGATGGGACGTAGTGATATATTTGTGATAAATCCAAAAATATTCTTTTAACCGTTTCAAATGGATGCTGAGCGGCTCTTTAGCTGAATTTGTTTGTTCCGTAACCTCATGAAGACCTCTTGACCTACTCTACCAGATTCAGTTCGTAAGCGCTCTAGGTTCAGTTGCGATGAATTGGGGTTTCACGTAGACCTCAAAGATCTAAGGACGTTTAACTTCTAATATTGCTCTAATGAGATGTCGAGTCCGTAATCTCAATGCCAGGAGAGCGTTCCTCGATCTGCGTTGCTGAATTAGCTAACTAGTTCTCTTGGTTCAGTTGCAGTGAATTGAGGTTTTAGCTAGTGGCTTACGTGCCTGACGAGCCCTACCATCTAATAGTGCGAAAATTCCTCCGAACAGTAATCTTACTCGCTCTCAAGCACTCATCTATCGTAAATACTCAGGAGTACCATCTCGACCTGCGCTGCTGGATGGCTGTGGCGTCACGGGTGCTCGCACGAATGGCGGAGACGTTCTCTACCGCAGATGAGGCTGAGAGTTACAGGAGGTACGGTAGATCGATATTTGGGGTTATGGTAGTTTGAGTACCCATAGGAATACGGTAGCTGTGGTACAAGGAATGGCAGGCCAATAATTCGGGTGACGATAGGTTGAGTATCGATTGGGATACGGTAGCCGTAGCGAGACCTTCTCGACCGCAGATGGGGCGGAGAGTTTCAGGAGGTACAGTAGTATTCCTTGGATATTTTTTCCTTGGTTTGGGTGGACCCGCCCGCCCTGAGGTCCACCCAAACCAAGGGGGTTAAGAAATGCTGGAAGTGGTGAAAGCCACAGTAAAGAAATCCCCTACCACGTGCACACAACATGGGCGGTTAAAGTCCCGCAACAGCCACTGGTCGTCCCAGGTTAGGCGAACGTTGCTACTCGACGATGGGGTGGCTAGCCCGCCTTGCGAGGATAATGCCTAACACCTTTACTTTTACCTTTATTTTGGGTATGAGGTTGTGGAAAATCAAAACAGGGGAAGTAGCAAACCTAGCAGCTGAATGAAGGTTGCATTGAAAACCATTACACTCCCTTGCAAACAAATAATCATCAACTATTCAATCAATAGTCGTGATGTGTTTGTGTGTGATGATTACGGTAGCCGACGTTTCCCAATCCTCGCAACTCCAATTGCAGAAAGTACACGGAGCTGTCCGACTTCGGCAACCTCGTGCAGCGCCACTGGACGGAGGAGGGCAAGGTAAGGAGGGAAGGGATGGATTACGGTAGGGGTATGGACTGGAGTCACTGTCGGTTGACTAAGGACCATAACTGAAGGTTACGGATGAAACGAGGTACCCAATGCTCCTTTTTTCTTGAATTGTTACCTTACGAGTTACGTGATGAAAAAAAAATTGATGAAAGTGCGCTAGCCCTGCCAATATTGAATTGATGAAGCGCGGAGCTGACTTGTTTAGACAGAGTGCTTTTTTCGCCACTTTCTCTCAATTTATTTTTTAAATAAATTAAGAATCGTTTAAAAACCGGAGTTCCCTAAGGAGATTCATTGGCCTTCCTTGAATCGTCATATTTATGATACACTTTTGAAGCACGAATATTCCGTGGTAATTTTAATTTTAAATTCGAATAAAAATACTATCATTCAGCAATTCGCGGACTTCGGGCTGCACTCGCTGAGTGTGCGCCTCGTGCAGCGGGAGAAGATCGTCCAGGGACACCACGGGAATACGGTAAGCGAGGGGGAGAGGGGGTACGGTAGGTAGGGAGATGGTGCGGTTGGACATGTAAGTGATGGATAGATTCGAGTCTTCATAGCACGAAAACAGTAGTTTACGGTAGTATGTCCATAATGGGCAGTGCATGGTGAAAGATGTGTATTAGAGCCATCGATCTTGGACACACACTTACCATAGGTATCGGGAGAGGATGTAGCAAATATGAGCCCTTTGAGAACAACTTGCAAAAAGTTTTTCCGATTTCAACCAAAATATTATGGGGGAATATGCTAGAGCCACTGTTTCGAAAAAATAGGTCCCTTTGTCCCAGAGCCGGCAAATAGGAAATATCCGGCTCTTGACCTGGCTATGGGGTATCTCGGCTCCCAAATGTGCTAGAAAGTTGCGCACGGGCTCAAAAAATGCGGAAAATTATTCTAAGCATATTTCCAATTTTGACTTTGAAAATCGGAAAATTTTCAAAAAAGTTATGACCGAAATACTGAAATAATTCACATATTTAATTTTTCTTCCATATCACGCAGGTCCATTACACGGATTTTTATTGCAGAATCTTGAAGTACATATCCATATATATCTAGGAAAAAAATTTCAAAGAAATCGGGTGCGGCTGAAATTTGCCACATCTCATCAAAGGTGGCAATCTCACTGAATTTAATGATTTCCGGTATGGCAACTATCGCTATATTGTCGTAATCTAGGTCAATTTTGCTCAAATAGTATTCTTACGTCTTCTGGCACTGTCTTATTGCAAAAGGACTGGAATCCGCGAGAGTGGTTTTTTTGGACCATGACCCGGGGTTCATGCCTCGAAAGTCACATTTGACCATGAACCCGGGGTCATGGTCCAAAATGAACCCGAAAAGTCATGTTCGAAAAACTTCAATTGCTATACACCGATGCGTTGCATAGTCCCCACGAAAATTTTCACCACCGGAAATACCGCCATTCGACTCTTGCAAATTGATTTCTTAAAACAAATATCACTTTTTTCTTTAAAAAAAATCATATCTCAATTTCGCAGCTTCGGATTATGGTATTTTCGGTTGTGGAAATTTTTGTGGGGACTATGCAATGCATCGGCGTATATCAATTGAAGTTTCTCGAACATGACTTTTCGGGTTCTTTTTGGACCATGACCCCGGGTTCATGGTCAAATGTGACTTTCGAGGCATGAACCCCGGGTCATGGTCCAAAAAAACCACTCTCGCGGATTCCAGTCCTTTTGCAATAAAAGAGTGCCAGAAGACGTAAGAATACTATTTGAGCAAAATTGACCTAGATTACGACAATATAGCGGTAGTTGCCTTACCGGAAATCATGAAATTCAGTGAGTTTGCCACCTTTGATGAGATGTGGCAAATTTCAGCCGCACCCGATTTCTTTTAAATTTTTTTCCTAGACATATATGGATATGTACTTCAAGATTCTGCAATAAAAATCCGTGTAATGGGCCTGCGTGATATGGAAGAAAAATTAAATATGTGAATTATTTCAGTATTTCGGTCATAACTTTTTTGAAAATTTTCCGATTTTCAAAGTCAAAATTGGAAATATGTTTATAATAATTTTCCGCATTTTTTTAGCCCGGGCGCAACTTTCTAGCACATCTGGGAGCCGAGATACACCATTGCCAGGTCAAGAGCCGGATATTTCCTATTTGCCGGCTCTGGGACAAAAGGCCCTATTTTTTCGAAACAGTGGCTCTAGCATATTCCCCCATAATATTTTGGTTGAAATCGGAAAAACTTTTTGCAAGTTTCCTGCGTTGCTTCGCTTTCTCACGATACCTGTGTTACCCGCTTTTGTTGTTGTTGTTGTTGATGATGGCGGTGCTGTTGTAAGATGCACATATGATGTGGCTACACGCTATAGTATTGAATCTGTGAGCTTGAATACGGTAAAAGAAGTTGGGAACACAGCTTGAGCACTCGCACCTTCTAATTTCGAAGGTCCTTCGGTTGTTCCGCTGGCGAGCCTTGCTGACAGGAGGATACGTACTGTAGTTGCACCGATACTAATTTGCTAAAACTTGTTAGGTTGAGATAATATTGAATGATTCTCGCTTTAGTTATTGATTGCGAATATCGAATATCGATTTATTTATATTCCTGGTTATCGATTACTTCCCTTCCAGAAGGAGACGTGGATGGAGCGGGCGGTGGACGAGCCGCCCAAGGAGCGGCACGTCTCGGATGCCATGGGTACGGTATTTATTGATTCCGTAGTGCGATTGCAATCGAGGAATGATTTTATTGTTTCGAGTTAGTTCCAAGGCTCAAACAAGGTGCATAGCGGTTGCGATATTGGTAGAAGTAAGGGTAAAATTAGGAAGGATTGATTGTACGACGGCACATCCCCCTATACAGTAGACAATGCGTGATTCTGGTTGCAACGGCACGTGTCGGATGCCATGGGTACGGTAGGATTTACAAATACCGTATTCTGATTGCAATCGAGGAATGGGTTTATTGCACCTGGCACATTGGGGTTATGAGGTTGGCACAAGTATACAACAGATCTTGTAGGTTGATGGTATGCTTGCGTTGTGGGTAAATTAATTTTTTTTCATTGATTAATGGCGTGTTTCGGATGCCATCGGTGCGGTAGGATCTATTGATTCTGTAGTCTTGTAGCGAGCGAGAAATGGTTCTATTGCTCCTGGTACATTGGTGAGGACAATCAGCAAATGGGCCTCGTCTCCGAAGTAAAGGAACGAATTAGACAAAAGGAGCAGTAAAATTACGGCCCAATTGTAGAGCTCATGAATTTTTTGCCCATCATGCGAGGTGATCACCTGGTGGATAGCCGTTTCTATCAAAGTACTACTACGGGTGCAATCGGAGAAGAGTGATTTTCGCTACTCTCCCAACATTAATCAGCCAAATCGTTTTGCTCCCGTAGTGCGAGAGCGGTCGATATCTAGTTCTCCTGCCATTGAGCGGAACGCGCGCCAGGCGGATTGGGGTTAGGAGCTTTGCAGAAGTAACGATGGATGGTCTTCGTAACTGATGAGTTTCCTTTACCCGATCAATGCAGATAGAGACAATTGTGGGCCCACCACTCGGAGCATAATAGCTGCAGCATTAAGTCAAGTAACGGAGCATTGTGCTAGGGCGATTGGATGGTAGCGGACGTTGTCTGAAATAACTTATAATAAAATGATCCAGGTTGACGATTGCAGTGCATGGGTTTCTAATTACATTGAGAAAGGCGAGCGCTCCAGGCAGATCGGAGTTTTGAGCTTGGTACAAGTAATCAGGGGATCTTCTTGGTTAATAAGTATTCGTTAGCCTTTTCCCTATTTTTTTATTCGTTAGCGCTCCAGGCGGATCAGGGTGATGGGTTTGGTACTAGTAACCAGGGGATCCTAGATAAAAAAATGAATATGAGCGCACCACCATCAATATGCCATACAGCAATCCTCATCAAAATTCCTCATTGCAGGCTACGTCGGTCTGTTCCCGCTGATTGCGGGCATCGTGCCGGCCACCGAGCACGCCAAGCTGCGCGCCATCCTGGGCCATCTGAATGATCCGGAGGTACGGTAGGAAGTGCGGTGGGTCAGATTTGTGATTAGGGCTAGGCTGGAAAATTTCATTCTATAATCGAGAACGAACAATCACTGCACCCTTAAAATTGGATCCAATTAGAATAGCTGAAGCAGCTAACAAGCAGGATGAATTTACGATAACTATTATTATTTTCTTTGGATATCGACTGTCAATTGGTATTTTAAGCAAGCTGTTGGATATATACAACATGAAACCGCGAAATGGCATGCGATGCTTTTTGAAAAATAGTGGCGTTTGTTGTTCTTCTAATTGTCCCTCTGTTTCTATTGCATGTTAGTCAGTGAAAATATATTGAGGGCGGAATTGGGAGAGTATGGGAATAAATAATAATTTAAACAAAAAAAATTGACAGGAGTTGTGGACGCCGTTCGGCATCCGGTCGCTGTCGACGCTCTCGCCGTACTACCAGGCGAGGAACACGGAGCACGACCCGCCATACTGGAGGGGCAGCATCTGGGTGAGTGTGGAGGGTACGGTAGCACTCGGTCGGGCTATCGAGGAATGAGCTTAATCTATGGATATCGTAATGGAGGGCAGCATCTGGGTGAGTACGGTAGGAGGGGGGGGGGAG
>LS488144.1:0-11494 GCA_900490705.1 Pristionchus arcanus | reverse complement strand
ATAAATGCAACTCTTTGCATCTTGGCAGGTCTAATAGGAAGATGCAATACACCATAGGATCTACCGAATTAGACCAAAAGGAACAGGTGAAAGATCTCGGATTCTTGATACAGAAGAATCTGAGATTTTCCGACCACTGCGACTTCATCGCAAACAAAGCTAAAACGGCGTGTCACATTGTCTTAAGGGCACTGCGTACCAAAAACAAAGACGTACTGGAAGCCTTCACTATTTACATCCGACCAATATTAGAAAGCGCGTCTGCTGTTTTCAACCCATACCAATCCAAGGACAAGAAAGTCCTTGAAAAGGTGCAGAACTACTTCACTAGGCGACTTTTCATGCGCTGCTATAACCACACATGGGCTGATATGCCCTCCGCCCAAACTAGAAATGGGGAATTAAGCCTTGAGTCACTAGAGAAGCGAAGAGAAGGAATTGACATTAGAGTAGCCAAAAATCTCCTCCGAGGCAAGTATAGTATCTCGTACAAAAACCCGCATTACTTCAAAATTTACTACACCAGAAATGGCATGAATTTCAACAATCCTGGCTCCCGCCATGGGTACAGGCATAACAGTTTCTTTCCGCGAGCTGCAAGGCTTTTAGTAAAACCCGAGAATCAGATCAGTTTCACCGTATAGAGTTCCCGTCATTGCCTCATGCCTCAATCTCGTCATGCATTATTGTACCATTCGAATACTATTTTTATTGTTTTCACCGTTATTTCATTGAAATAGCATAAATATTATTATTATTATGTACAGATGGGCTTGAGAAGCAGACAATGATTTCTGGTCAACCTTTGATCTTTGATCTTTAAATTGATCTTTGATCTCTTGCAGCAGTTCGCGGACACGGGCTACCTGTGGGAGCACTACGACGACCGCACGGGCAAGGCGAGCTATTTATTTATTATTGTTATTATTATTATTATTGTTATTGTTGTTTTGATTTTTTTGGATCAATGTTTTGATTTTTTGGACTACGCTAAACCCCTCTAATTGAATATAAATGATTGTCCTGCAAAGGTAATGTAATGCTGAAACTAGACATGTACTGGTGGAAAATGCGAATGTTTGTAAATATACAGAATACCGCAAGCAAATTGAGTCAAAGCTAATGCCACTGTCATGTTATCTATTTCTGAAACACGGGGTTGACTAGTAAAAATCTGAATTTAAAAAAGTCTCAATTAATTTTATTATTCAGGGCAAGGGCACACACCCGATGACGGGCTGGACGTCGCTCGTGCTCATGGTGATGAGCGAGGACGACCTTTGAGAAACGGCGACCGGCCAGCACACCATCCGCACCGCGCACCACACCATTTGTATTAATCGACGGGATGTAGAAGGGAGTTGTAATTTAGCAAAGTAATTTCAGGTAGTCAGTAGCCACCAAAGCCTCAGAAACTAAGTAATTATTGTAATATTTATTGTATTTATCTGTGATGCCTAGGCATGGGTGATCTTTGATCTTTCCGGATAGTTCATTCATCGAAGCTCGAATTCTCAATTGTATATTTTTGTTGTTGCTTCAAGCACGATTTGTTATGGATAAAAGCTGTTTTGAATAAGTGGAAATCCATCTATGGACTTGCTTTGAGTGCAACCGGTCGGTTACCTGCAAATGTTGATCTTTGACCTTTTACCTCGCCTCATTTCTCATCACATTCTCTTTATCTGTCGGGGGTTTCCGAGAGTCGTGAAAACCAAACAACGTTGGAGATAAGCATTTCGTCGATCAATCAATCAGCGTCCAGGGTAAATGTGTTTATTGCGAAATTAGTTTTTGAAGGTTGGTCTTTGATCATCTGCCTAGTGACAATGACAAGTAAGTAATCCTCCTCGGGACTGATCAGTGCTCTACTCAAAAACGGCAACACTTTTTTGGCCGATAGGCGCCACGTAATGCTGATGACACCATTATTATCAGTCGGTTGTCAATAGCAAGGCAGGCGAGATATCACTGTGAATCGAGAGAGCGCAGACAACAACAGTGTCCTGATAACGGAGAGGAATAGGGCAACCCTTCCCTCACCGGATTCCCGCCCGCGTGATTGAAGTCAAACAAAAGCGCGAGTTAGTATCGAAAATCGACGCGGCGACGTTTGGTAGAGCTCGCACCCCGACTGCACACGCCAATCCATGCGCAGCGCGCCCGCCACCCGGCCGCACACACCCTCGCCCCTGGCTGCGGTGACGACGAATACGGTAAGCGCACGACCGGGGCGTATCGGGAACTGACTGGTACGGAATAGACCGGGTAGTGGACACTATCAGTGATGATTTGAGCGGTGCGAGCGTGAGTCTCGGAGATTTGATAGTGAGGCGAGGGGACTGATAGGAGTAAAGGGAGTGCGTATGCTAGCACTTTTACACACTCTATGCGAAGCGGGAATCGACCGTGAGTCTTATCGTGACCTGGCACGCTGCGTTGAAAGACAGTGTTATCACTAGGGTGCGATGAGACGCGAGTTTATCGATTGGTTGCTAAAATATGAGCCGCTGCTTCTTCATTTCATGCACTCGCTAGGCAGCCCGAGTTACGGTAGAGTGTTCGAAATGAGGAGACTGCGGGGCGTATTTCGAGTTTTTATTGATCGATTAATGTGGGGTGGTTAATTGGGTGTTATTTCTGAACTGTTGTGGGGCTCACGCACGTGGGTGTTGATGATTGAGGTGCCGCTTGTAACTCGATGCCAGGTATCTAACATAGGGGTCAATCACCGAGGATCTCAAAACGTTAGTGAAATCCAAGTTCGCCTGCTTTCTGTTTGTTCAATGTTGGCCCTATTGTCAGTGTTGCTTTATTTCGTTTCTCGCCATTGTTTCTAGACATTTCGAAAATATGTCAACGAGAGGGCGATATGGTTCCTTGATTGGTGTTGATTGTTTGATCCTTACTGTTTAGGCTCGCCCGCTCCTGCTTGCAGTACCTGCAGCCAACGGGCAGTTGCAGTTGCAGCAGCCGACGCTTTATAAAGGTGAATACTTTATATTTATAAAGGTGAAAATATCTGGAAGATCAAAGATCATGGGAGGAGTAAAATTTTCTGGATAGTGCATTGTTCTGTTAAAAAAACATATTAGCAGCCTAGTTAGGTTTGTAAGGAAGAGTCGCAGAGAGATTACAACGGTTTCGAATATAAGACAATTTGTTCAGTAGCTGAAATAAGTAGATATTTTACAAGGGAAAGAAAGATGAGTAATTGAATATCTTACTCTAGTAAGTCAAATGCAATATTGATGAAACAGCAAGCGCCTTCTCGCGTGATTATCAACGATTATGGAAGAGGATTAGAGGAGTAATGGAGAGGGTTTATTCTACACACTTTCTGGAAGCCAAACATTGTTGAGTCGAGTGCGCTGAGTGTATGTAGAGGGGTTGAAACTGTAGAATCACTGGAGGTTTTTGAAACGATTTTGTAATAGAGTCGGGATTTTAAGTGCTTTGTTAGTGTGACTGCAGCTGCGAGAAAATTGAAGAGTGGGATATTTTGGGAATTTGCAGAGTAGTTGTAGCGAGACGCATCCTGCTGTGAAACTGTTTTAGAGTGCAGATTGTTTGAATGAAGTGAAACAGCAATAGGAATATTGATGATAGTACCTAGACGATTTCTATTAGACACGAGTGTAGCGTCAGATCGACGTGATATTGGGGGAGAGTAAATCTACTGCCCGGCTAGTAGATGTGACCCGCCTGCATTTGTTTTTGGCTCATACTTGAATGTTTCTTGTTTTATGAGAATCACTGTCCCATCTATGGTTTTAGTATTTCCGGTCACATACTGCAGCACACTTATCTGAGAAATAAGGCGAAAACTTTTTTTGAAATTGAATGGAAAGAGGGGGGGGGGAATCAATATGAACGGCTGCTTGTACAATGTAACAGTAGTCGATGCAACTGCAAGCCGGCTGCTTCCAAAATTAAACTAAAAAAAGGAGAGCCTGGCTTTGTTACGGCAATAGGGGAGGAAGGGGGAATTGAGGGGAGGGATAAAATCGATAATTTAACCATTTTCCCCGATATTCAGGTCACCTGCAGCAGCTGCAGCTCTTCCCCTACCGTCGCCAGCTGTCGCGCAGCTGCGAGGAGGGCATCCAGTGGAAGGAAGAGGAGGAGAAGGGAAGGGAGGAGGAAGAGGAGAGGAGAAAGGAGGAGCGAGCGACTGTGAGTGTGCTAGACGCGCCGGAGTGAATTGCAGTTTCGATGTGATCATAAGTATAGGCAAGTGGCGATTCGAGCAATGTGTTGTCGTTTTCAATCGAGAAGATAACACGATTTGATCTGGGATGGTTTTTATGCATGAACAATGTACTGTGAATTGGGGTTGCGCAGGGGTTATAAATTGTCTGGGATTGTGTTTTCTTCGATGGTTGCTGCGACAAGGATTATTTAGAGCAAAGTTGAGAAATAGTGCTGCGAGTTGGTTATCATCCTAGCGAATTGCGGCCGCACAAGATCTTGAGATATGGTCGGATTGGAGCGTGGTTGATTGTTTCACGCTTGTGTGTATTCAATGATGATATTTGCTATCTGAATTCAGAAAAAAATAGAAGAGTTGGGAGAATATCTGCAGTGTGGTTGCTTTGGGTTTCTCAGAGATTATGAGAAAGTAACTGGGAGGTGGTTATTGGTGAATGCTTGAATTGGGCCTCTGAAAAGTGATTGTGAGACGGCTGTGAACGAGATTGCATGGCGGTTTTATGCTACGCTGTATATATTACAAGGATGTGCTTGGTGGTTTGGAGATGGAATGGTTGATGAAAAGTAGAAAATCGATAGCATTGTCAGTATCGGATTAAAAAATAGGCTCGAATGGTGTACGTCTATTTATAGTGGATCGGAGCAAATTCGGTAGTATTGAGGTTCTCGTGATGGGAGGAATGTATACGCTATGCGCGAAACACTGGAATGGCATGAAACACGAATAGGAACCTGCACACGAACCTGCGGAAAATAGGACACGATTCAAGCATCTAACAAACATTCGCTATGCCGGCTTTAATCGCACTGATCGCTGGTAGCTAACCTTCACGTACCTAGCTGGAAAGAAAATGGTAAACGGTGTCTGCAGCACACTGATCTTTGATCTTTGATCTCTGATCTCCTAACCCCACCTCACAGGCGCGCACACCACTACTCCAGCTCACAGTAGCCCTAGCGAAGCGACGAGGCCGAAGGAGGAATTGCAGTTCGAATCCGGAGGAGAAGCGAAGGATGAGCTCGTACGGAGCCATTGGAGATGAGCAGGACGAGTAAGGAGGATTGGTCTTTGATCTATGATTGTTGATCTTTGATCTTTAGTCTCTATGACATGATTAGGAAGTGCGTGTGTGTGATACTAACAAAAACCACGAGAGCACCCGAGTCTGGCGATGAGTTGTTGCGTATGAAGGCTTGAGAATGTGCTTGAGGAGCTGAAAGACTGGTGTTTGATCTTTGATCTTTCCTCAGGCTCGATCGTCTGCTCGCCGCGCAAGCGCCGGGAGGCCGACCGGTCAGAGGTACTAATTTTATTTAATTAATTAAATTATTAAAATAATTATCTTTAAATATGTTGATTGCAAGACACCTCGAACTGATAACAGGTTATTTTGTTCTCTTTTGTGAATTTATTTATTATTTAATTAATCAAATTAATCTAGGCACCGGCCTGAGACGAGTGGCGTCGGCGGCCGAGGCAAGGAGAGGACAGGCGACGACGCCGATGGTGAGTGGGATGGAGAGGAAGCAGGATTGATCTTTGATCTTTGATCTATGGATGGTGAAAAAAGAAATGTTCTCACTTTGCGAATCGATGTTTCGAAGCGATACCAAGAGCGTGCGGAAATGTTGTGCGTTTGATAAGTTTCTCGTCGCACCGTTCATAGATTAATATTTTATTAGCTGAACTAGGATCCGAGTGCATTAGCGTTTCACATGTGCTAGTAGAGGTTGAAGATAGGAGGGTGTGCCAATGTTTTGAGGCTATAGTCGTACAATTTCACTGTTATTCGTGAATTCGCATGTAGATCATGGGCTTTGATTACCGTCTTGAATGTGCCTAATTGTAAGTGATTGGGGTTTCTTGCACAGGCCAAGTGCATTAGAAATTGCACTGCAGCGATCATAGGTCGCTCCACGGTAGAACAATTTCAATACATGTCTTGTAGGAGTTTCGCGGTGGTTACAAGTCAATGGTTATTCGTTAGAAGCTGATTCTTGGCCTCCAGTAGCAAAAATACCTCTGATATTGAGACCATAGTGACTCATCCATAACCCACCGTGTGCTGTCTACTGCAACCTGACGTTACCTAAAGCCTCCCATTCAGTCGACGCCCGATTCGCGCGTGCGCTCCGGCACCGCAAACAGGGACGCGCCCGTGGTGGGCAGCGTGGAGCGGAGAGGACCGTATCTGTATACTGGTGAGTTAAGATTTGACTGAAACATAGAAGAGCAGGGAGATTTGCATTGGGTCTTGTGATAGTTTTTTGGGGCAACTCGATTGAAAATTGCCTTATCTGTATACTGGTGAGGGATTGATCTTTGATCTTTGGTTTTTCGTACACTGTAGTTATTATAATGGATGGGCCGCAAAAAGAGCCTGGGGGGTGGGCAGCGTGGAGCGGAGGGGACCGTACCTGTATACTGGTGAGATATCATTTGACTGAATCACAGAAGTGCGGGGAGATTTGCAAAGTGTGATTAGGAATTGTAACAATTTCGGTATTTTTGGGTATAATATAGAGAGCTCGAGCTGGGAGGACCGTCTGTACACTGGCGAGTGGTCTTTGATTCATAGGACAACTCGTCTTAATTTGCTGTGGAATTCGATTATACTCGTTTCGCTAACATTTTTTGAATTTTCGCATAACGAGAGATTTCAGTACAATTAGTTTTTCACGACCATTGGATGCTTATCCGATGAAAAAACCACCATTTGCCTTCGTATTTGAAACCACCATTTGCCTTCGTATTTGCAGAAAAAGAATGGGACAACAATATTTTGTGCGGCTAAATAACATACGCTTAAAATATGCACTACTAAATTGCAGGAGGGATCGGTCTGGACAACCCGCTGCTTGGAGGTTCGACCTCCTCACTCAATGCACTCGGAGGAGGAGGAGGGACGGAGAGGGGAGCAGGAGCAGGCAGTGGGGGACTGATGAGTCCAGCGAGTGGAGTGACGGGGGGTAGTGGAGGTGGGTATGATCTTTGATCTTTGATCATGTTTACCTAGGTTTTCAGAGGGTTTTTGAAACATTCCTCTAGCGAAATCGCGACATTTGTGGCGAATGATTCTTTCAGGTTTCACAGTTCATAGGAATTGATGGGTGTTCTACCTGCTTGGATAGTCGATCCTTCACCGTTTCTATAAAATATTTTTTGAAATTGTGCGTGTATGGAGTGTTGCACCTCCGAAAAGTGGAAATGGCGTTGTAGTAAAAAAAAGTAACAAATTAAAAGTTCGCGTTTCATGGCGGATCGCGGTCCCACCCATGGGATGTAACTAGTGATTGACTGAGTGCTTCGGACTTTCAACAGGCCATACACATCGCGGTATGCATGGCACTGCTGAAGGTTCGCAAGCTGCCAAAAGAGAAAAAAACCCGCCACACATACCGTATTCTTACAGTAGCGTCCTCAGAGACTATGCCATCGATTACCGTATTTCTACCGTAACCCATCTCCTTACAGTAGCCTCCTCGGGGGGCAAGGAATCGATTATAGTTTACAGTAGCCCAGCCCTACTTATCGTAATCTCTCCATTACAGTAGCCTCGGAAGAATAGATTACCGTAACCGTGCCGTAACCCATCCTCATTACAGTAGCCTCCTCGGAGGACATGCAGCGAGCGCACGCGGAGGCGAGCCGCGCGCACAATATGGCCATCCGGTATCGCCTGTTCAACCGACTGGACCCCGGCGGAGAGACACTGGTGCGTGATCTTTGATCTTTGGTCTTTGAACTATGCGGTGAATAATATAGTGAATGAATCGTGGCCGATAGGAGAACATTAGTGCATGTCGCTTTGTGATTCAAGCTGATTACTTGTCCGAATTGGGTTGGGTTGCACAATAGTTTCTTCGTGGACTAAGAAAAAAATTACCTGATTGAAGTTGGCTGATTGCGGTTCTACTGCTACTTGATATGAATGGGAAAAGCGGTTTCGAAGATTTAGCTCACAGAGGGTTCTCAGTTATTGTAATCTAAACAATCTGAGATTGACCAGATGTGTTGCCTCCCATTGGATCGATCACTGCTCCCTCTAGATATTCCAGAGATTTCAAGATTCCAGAGATTTCCAGATTCCAGAGATAAGAGAGAGGCGGGGAGGCAGTGGCAGTGGCTCACTGTTTAGACGCGGCAGACCAGTTGCTATGATTCATTTTGTTGGGCTATATCGTTGACGTGCTGCTGACTGTTGCTTTCGGCCTACGTGCGCAATGGAAAGGGCGAGACAGACTGGTGGGCGGTCTCGCACTGTACCCTGATCTCTCGCCTCTCTAACAGGCGAGAGAGCACGCGAAATCGAGAGAGCAGGAGAAAGGGGCGGAGCCTGATCCCGAAATCTAAACAATCTCTCGTTCCAGAGGATGCCCGATCACGTCATCCCGTCGCAGTACTTCTCCATTCTCCCTTTTGACGATTTCATGGACTCGTCGGGAAAGCAGGGCAGCTTTGTCACTATGTTGGTTATATTTTTACTTATTTTGAATATTATTTTGATTTTTGATTTTTTTTTCCTATGATTTGTTGGGGATAGCAGGGCAGCTTTGTGACTATGTGAGTTTTATTTTATTTATTAATTGAATTAATTAGTAAAAGTGGCCTGAGAATGAAAGGCCAGACTTTTCGGTGTTTCGCTAGTAGCACAAAAGCGAACATTATGATTTGCTTTTGATGCAAAGCTGTGCTGCACCTCGCCAATTTAAAAAAAAAACGTCATGCCTGAGTCAGGCAGCCTGACTATTGATTTCTGTGTTTCGCTGATACCACAAAATCCGATGAGGTGCGGTAAAATTGATGATCCTTCTATGGTCAGTGATACAATATCAATAATTGCAATCGCTTTTGCTATTCAATGTTTCACTAGCAATACAAGTTATGAATCATTTATTTTGATTATTAGAAGTCGAACAGCTGGCTATAAGTTATAATTAATAATATTAAATACTTCTCTAGATTCTCCCTATGGAACACGATGATGGGCACGTCGCTGCTCGCCATGCCGTGGGCAATGCAGCAGGTACGGTATTGAGGATACTGTAGGGTAGGATTACGGTATCTAACACTAAGGTATGTAGCAAGGGTACGGTAGGACTACAGTATGCGTGGTTAGTTACTGTAGGAGTACTGTAGGAATACGGTAGGTCACGATAGGCGTTTCTTGTCGAAATGTGCTGCGAAACACGATGAAGGGCACGTCGCTGTTCGCGATGCCGTGGGCAATGCTGCAGGTACGGTAGAGGGTATATGGGATGCGGTAGGATATACGGGGCAGGATACAGTAGAATTACGGTATGAGGGAGGGGTGCGGTAGATAGATTTATGTGGCGCCTTCCACAACCATCCTATGATAGTAGCATCTATGGGAGAAAAGTAGATGTGTTTGGTACAATTCGATTGTTAGTTTCACAAGTATTTTATACCTTGAAATATTCGGGTTCTTTGATGGACTTCAGGTTTCCACTGAAAAAAAATAATAAAAGAGTTTTAAATATTTCCGCAATTATTCAAAACATTTGTTGCCAAAATGAATTAAAAAAATTTTTTCCTTCGCATTCCTGGCTTAGCTTATCAGGCGACTTGGTGCTTTGTGACGGGCTTGTAGCGGGCAGTCATAGAACCATTTAATAAACGATACGTTGAGCAGCGAACAAATATTTGACAAGTCCTTATATCACGGGTCTCCTGTAAAAACGTAGGAAGGCTTGCGACAGAAATTTTCTTTAATCATAAAATTCCTTTGAAACTTGTCTACATGGATAGCACGAAAGGGATGAAAAAGTTTGTTCCCTTTGTTTTTCAAAATTTGCATAATTATAGGGATGATAGCCTTAAAACTACAAAGGGCTATTTCTCGCCCAATTTTTGAGCTATTGAGTTCTAGTTTGCTTAGATCGATTAGAAATTGGCTAATATACAATTTACATAACTGGGGGTACATGCGAAATTTGCTTCTTAGATGTGTGAAACTCGGAAAACCGTTTTCTATTACACTTTATGCAAATTATCTCGGAACTTTCCTCTTGGGGGTATGAATTTTTTCATTTGTATCGATTTCCCACCCCCAAATTAGTATTACCTTGTATTTCGTTAGTCATCAAGTTGGCCAGCATGAGCTGCGCTCATGAGGAGTTCATGGACTTGTATTTTTTTCTTGAATAATTTATGTTTCCGATGATAACTCGCTTCAAAGTTGTGCAAACTATAACTTTAAAAATGGAAAATCGTACCTTTTTTCGAGCTCTACAAAACAGTTTTAGTCGATCAATTGCTCAAAATAGACCTAAAACGAGATTTTTCGTGAAAATCGATTTCACTTTCACAATGCTCACTGTTCTGTTCTGTTCTGTTCTCACAGCAAGGAGTCGGACTCGCCCCCTCGCAGAGTCATTCAAGGAGTTCCAACTGGCTCCTCTACATACCAAACCCATGGGATGGGCCCTTAGAACTACCAAGAAAGGAGCAAGATACAATGCCAAGGCGAAGAAAATGGTCACTGATCTCTTTGAAGATTATTATTCGCATTCAAAGAAACTTCGTGCAGAAGAGGCCGAGAGAAGAATGAGGGAGAGGACTGATATTTTCTGTCAGACATTCTGTCATGGGTTTGGGATGTAGAGGAGCCAGTTGGAACTCCTTGAATGACTCTGCGAGGGGGCGAGTCCGACTCCTTGCTGTGAGAACAGAACAGAACAGAACAGTGAGCATTGTGAAAGTGAAATCGATTTTCACGAAAAATCTCGTTTTAGGTCTATTTTGAGCACTTGATCGACTAAAACTGTTTTGTAGAGCTCGAAAAAAGGTACGATTTTCCATTTTTAAAGTTATATTTTTGCACAACTTTGAAGCGAGTTATCATCGGAAACATAAATTATTCAAGAAAAAAATACAAGTCCATGAACTCCTCATGAGCGCAGCTCATGCTGGCCAACTTGATGTCTAACGAAATACAAGGTTATACTAATTTGGGGATGGGAAATCGATACAAATGAAAAAATTCATACCCCCAAGAGGAAAGTTCCGAGATAATTTGCATAAAGTGTAATAGAAAACGGTTTTCCGAGTTTCACACATCTAAGATGCAAATTTCGCATGTACCCCCAGATATGTAAATTGTATATTAGCCAATTTCTAATCGATCTAAGCAAACTAGAACTCAATAGCTCAAAAATTGAGCGAGAAATAGCCCTTTGTAGTTTTAAGGCTATCATCCCTATAATTATGCAAATTTTGAAAAACAAAGGGAACAAACTTTTTCATCCCTTTCGTGCTATC
>LS488143.1:62497-85345 GCA_900490705.1 Pristionchus arcanus | reverse complement strand
AGTCCATTCTATTGTAAATAGTGGGAAATGAAGTTTTATCGTCATTCTATCGAATACAATACACAATTAATAATTAGATGGGGGATTCAATCTGAGATTACCTTGAAGGGCATTTCTAGCTGCATGGAATCTCGCTCTCGAAGGATCAGGAGGAGGTTGAGATGGAACTGGAGATGAATTACGGTAGGATACGTTAGATGAATGATCAGGAAGATGAGAGAGAGGATCTTCCCATCTAAGAGATGGAGAAGTTGATAGAGATAGACGAGTTATGGATGGAGTAGATGATTGCATGTCTTTGAGTGTTGAATGAAGAGATCCACGTGGACCAATGTGATAGAGAGATGATGATGAAAGATTGGAATAGACTGGAGGAGATGAGATAGGGAGGGGAGGAGGAGAGAATGGAAGAGATGATGGAGATGATGGAGATACCGTAGGTGGTGAATCGATTGAAGCTATCACCTGATTATAATTATTGATTCGAGAGAAAGAAGGTACGGTACCTGACTGATCTTCTCTAATCGTTCTTCTATTGCTTTCAACTTTGTTTCTTCTCCCTCCACTCCAACCGTTGAGTTTCTTAAATTTTCCCAGTTCATGCAGATGGATCAATAGTATGACTTACAGTACTCCCTTTGAATCACTTCGTGCTGAGACCGAAGAAGAAGAAGGAACAGGCGACAGTCGAATTACGATTATCGATGCATTACCAGCACATCCGAATGCCTCAGCTGCATCCTGAAGGGAAGTGATGGGTTACGGTAGTCGAATGGATTATTTTACTTGAAGACTTTTCGCAGCTACATGGGGATTGGAAGTTTCCGATAGAATGGAAGTGATTACTTCATCAGGGATCACTCTCCAGATTGAATCATTTGCTATTACGAGATATTGAGAATCTGAATAGTTGAGAAATGGTCGGAATGTCTACTTGACGATACCCATCGATAATTGAGTAGATACAGTAATCGGAGCAGGGACAACAGAAGGAAAGAGATAAGTCAATCCAATCTGTCGAGGATGAAGAGTTACTCCATCAATACGATTGGTCTAAGGGGAGGGGATTACGGTAGATGGAATAGAATGAGATACGGTACCTCATCCAGAATACTCCCTCCATGTCTCACTCTCGTATACTCTGTCTCATCTATTTCGAGTGTAGGGAGGAGATGAGAGAGTGAAAGAGGAGAGGAAGGAGAAGAAGAGAGAAGAGAAACTCGAATTGAACCAGAAGAGGAAATATGAAGAGATGAATCACGGATAAGACAGAGAAGAACGTCTGATAGAGAGGAATTATTGAATTGATTGGATCTCTATTCTCACTAGCTCCAATCTTCTCTCCCATTGGTCCAATGGAGATATGAGTTTGAAGAATAGATCGAGAGAGGGAATCGGAAGTGGAAAGGCATTCATCTGTACAGATTCCATTGAGAACTTTCTTGATCTGATGATGGGATAGAATAAAGATTATTCATAGACTATTCAAACTTCTTGTGCAATTTGTGCATTAGATCCTCCATCGATCATTCCGAAGAGAGAAGAAGAAGAATTGATAGGAGGAAGAATCTGTTGGATGCATAATCTGAATGGAAGAGAGGTCTCTTTAGTGAAGGGAATCAGATAGATCACTTGTTCTTATTCCCTGCAGATTGAGAGAATCCATAGGAGAAATCATTGAGTTGATTGAGACGAACGAAGGAAAGAGGACGATGATCACTGAGAAAGATCAAAGATCAAATGGACTTAAAGGAAGGGATCATACAGAGAAGTTGGTCCTCCATTTGATTGATTGAAAGTGAGATGAGTATTACAAGTGAGATCGAGTTGTCTTAGAGTACTTCCAGTGCATCTCATTGTATTCACACGAGATAGACGATTATTACTCACGTCGATCACCTATATGACACAATGAACCAGTGATTGAGAATGAAGGATTACGGTAAGTGATCGAGAGTTAGCAAGAGTAGGAAGGGTATCCAGAAGATTTGAGTGTGCACGAAGAACCCTGAATAGTTAGTTATCGATTAACTCGGGTAGTGTAGTTACCGTAGTGCAGGAAGGGATGGAATGGAGAGGGAGAGGGAACTAAGAGAATTTGAAGATAGATTAATCTCCTCGAGAAGACGAAGTTCACGAAGGGAACTGAATGGATTGATTAAAATTGATCTTTGATCTTTGATCTTTGTCCTACCTGTCATCGAAGAAATGGATCTTATTATGGGCGAGATGGAGAGTGACTAGAGAACGGAACGAACAAATAAGAGAGATTATCGATCTGAAACATCCAAATGATCTTTGATCTCTGAATAGAATTGACTCATTGAGATGATTGAATGCTGCTTTGAGAGATCGAAGTCGATGAGAAGGAGGAGGAGAAGGAAGAGATTCGAGAAGATTACCAGAGATATTCAAATCACGAAGACTGAATTGGACTTTATGAAGAAGATCTTTTAAATCGTTTAGTTACCGTTTAGTTCCGACGAAGAAATTAGAAGGAAGAAATTGTAATCGATTCGAGTGAAGATCGATCAATTCAACTGGAGTATCTACAGTATCCGGAAGGGCAATCAATCTATTACGATGAAGATGAAGAGATCGAAGAGAAGGAATGGCCAATAGTCTGAGATACTGTAGAAGGAGTCTTATCGATCTACCTTATACCTGATGGGAAGAGTCCTGAGCAGATTGTGACTAGCATCGATTTGTTCAAGAGAGGAGAGATCAGAGAGCCAATCGGGAAGAGAAGAAAGACGATTATGAGAGATATCGAGAGTATGAAGAGATTGAGGAATGGGCATTACAATCAATGACTCCAGTACTGTAAGAGAAGGAGAGATGGGGAAATCGATGGGTCAGACTTACGATTGAATGAGGTATAAAGATGAGTGAGAGATAATCCATTCACTTGAAGATGAGTTAATTGTAATCGATCTGCACGAAGAATCTTAATTTATTAATTGAAGAAGAGAATGGAAGAGGGGAGATTACTCTGAGGGAAGAGAGATTCATTAATTGAACAGTTGAAAGGGAAGGATTATCACGTATATCAATCTCAGTCAATTTCTCCCCTGGTGGAGAAAGAAGGCGGAAGGTCCGAGAAAGAAAATTACGTCGAAGATCCAACTGGAATTAATTGAAATGAAATGGAGAGACAAATTAGATCATCTACCTTCTCAATCCTTTGCACTATTTCTGCAGGAACATCGAATGAGATCAATTCATTTCCTGCTAGTTTCCACACGGAAACTCCCTTTAAATGATGAAGAGTGTTCGGAATCTAAAAAAAATAACAGTATTCTTCATTGGAAGTTGTCATTCACTTTTTTGAATCTATTGAAGGATAGATTGAGATGAGTGAGATATGTGCATTCTGTCAATTGGAATGGAAGATCCGTCAACCAATTATTTGAGAGATCCAGAGAGTTTAAACTGACAATTATCGATTGATTGATTGATTGATGAAGAGAAGAAAGAGATCTGACTTGACCAATAGTCTAATGTGGATGGGTAATGCATCGAGTTGATTGGCAGAAAGTGAAAGACGAGTGAGAGAAGAAAGTTGAGAGAGAGGAGGAGGAAAGGAACCAAGTCTGCAATGAGAGATTAGATCCTATTGAGCATAAATGGTTATGAATAGGAGAGTCAATCATCGATTAGTCGAACCGATTTGAGGATAGATCAAGATGTTGAAGTAGAGAGAGACGACCTATATCTTCGACCCATCCTAGAAGAGGTGCAGGAGTTGAAGACTGTGAAGGATTACTGTAGACTGATATTGATTGAGTTGACTTACGAGTGAATTAGCTCGTATGAGAAGGGAATTTCTTCGTAGATTAAGATGAGTGAGAATTGATCGCCCTTTTGATGAAAATATGTGATCGGGAACAAGAAGAAGACCTCGATCAGAGAAATCACAACGAGATGTTACTTCTGACTGAAGAGAAGGATTGAAGAGGAATTGAAGAGAGATGAGGAGAGGGGGGAGGAGAGGCCGATACCTTCCTACAAGCAGTAATCCATCCATGAAGAGAAGAAGGATCATCGAATAAAAGACAAAATTGAGTGGAAGGAGTATCAATTCGAAGTGATTCTCCTCTCTTTGTAATATGTCGATCAACTCGAGCCCCTCCCAGAAGAATTATATCGTCTTCCTCTCCTACTGGAATCAAGATATTCATAACCATTCAATCGATTGATACCGTACCCTTGGATATCCTAATTGTGTGATTATATAATAGACAATCAGCTCTTGTCCATCTTTTCATCATTTTCCCTTTTCGAATCCAGGCTTTAGCCCGAAGTAATTCCGAATCTTCGTCCCTCTGAAATTTTCCATTTAAATGGGCTTGCAATAACCGCACACCTTATGTGGTTGACCGAGATAGAAAGCGAAGATATGTTTGAGGAAAGGTTGAGATGAAAGAGTGGAACATTCGGAGATAGAAGAGTATCCAAGGGTCTCCAGAATGTCAATCAATACTCGAAAGGGAGAAGCGGAAGAGGGAAGAGCTCTGGGATTACTCATTTATCCATGAAGAAGCATAGCACCCTTACTTGCTATGATTATTACCAATCTGCAGAAAGATATAATCAGCCCCAAGTTGTTCACACAACTCATCTACAGTCGTATCCATCGATACAGTAACCAATCGAGATTGATCTCCAGAAGGAGAATACAATCGAAGAATTCCTGATATTCATTGATTTTTCCAACGTTTATTGATAACATCTGCTCACCAACTGAAGTGGATGAGGAAGTAGAGGGAATTGATTCAGAGGGACGAGCTGAATTCCATCCCCGTGTCTTCTGAACTCATTTCGATTATGGTAAATGGATTGACAAACCTTTGCGAGAGTTGAGAAATGACGATTGTCCTCTTGATATCCAATTGAATCGATGCGCGTCTCAGAGGAATATCGGATCATTCTATTGTGGATGAGTCACATAGGGAAGACTGTCTCCAAGGGCGAAAGAGAGACCACAGTATAATTACTCCCAGTAATAACCTCCCTCGCATTTCTCGCTTGACATTCACTCAAGAAGTGGAGTCACTCTCTCTCTTATAAGGGAGCATAGTATTAAAATTGAAAACATTCTAAAATTGTCTTTAAAACAATTGGAAAAATAATTATGGGGTCTCAGCGGGCGGAAATATTGACTACATTATTTTTTTATTGAAGACTTATGCTATTTAGCGATAATTTTGCAGCATTGTTTTGCAGCATTTTCTCTTCGATTTTTTTATCAAATTTGTGAAATCGATTTTCGGCCGGGTTTCATCGCTGAAGGCTGGTTTTCTGAGTTGGTCCTGGTATGTCACCAACACAGGATCCCAGGAGCCTCGGCCAACATCAATCTATACGCGGGGCCACCGAATTCTACGCTTATCTGTCAAGTATGTTAAACTTTTATTTTTGTATTATTTCCCTGTTTTCTCCGGTTTTTAGCCGACGCTGGTCTTCAAGCTCTGAGCAACGTTGAGAATGATTACGATACTGACATTCGAGTAGAGAATGATGAGGTAGTAATGCCCAGACACTGTAAAAATATATAAATTCGCTCCGCAAAGGTTTGTCAATCCATTTACCATAATCGAAATGAGTTCAGAAGACACGGGGATGGAATTCAGCTCGTCCCTCTGAATCAATTCCCTCTACTTCCTCTTCCACTTCAGTTGGTGAGCAGATGTTATCAATAAACGTTGGAAAAATCAATGAATATCAGGAATTCTTCGATTGTATTCTCCTTCTGGAGATCAATCTCGATTGGTTACTGTATCGATGGATACGACTGTAGATGAGTTGTGTGAACAACTTGGGGCTGATTATTACCAATCTGCAGAAAGATATAATCAGCCCCAAGTTGTTCACACAACTCATCTACAGTCGTATCCATCGATACAGTAACCAATCGAGATTGATCTCCAGAAGGAGAATACAATCGAAGAATTCCTGATATTCATTGATTTTTCCAACGTTTATTGATAACATCTGCTCACCAACTGAAGTGGAAGAGGAAGTAGAGGGAATTGATTCAGAGGGACGAGCTGAATTCCATCCCCGTGTCTTCTGAACTCATTTCGATTATGGTAAATGGATTGACAAACCTTTGCGAGAGTTGAGAAATGACGATTGTCCTCTTGATATCCAATTGAATCGATGCGCGTCTCAGAGGAATATCGGATCATTCTATTGTGGATGAGTCACATAGGGAAGACTGTCTCCAAGGGCGAAAGAGAGACCACAGTATAATTACTCCCAGTAATAACCTCCCTCGCATTTCTCGCTTGACATTCACTCAAGAAGTGGAGTCACTCTCTCTCTTATAAGGGAGCATAGTATTAAAATTGAAAACATTCTAAAATTGTCTTTAAAACAATTGGAAAAATAATTATGGGGTCTCAGCGGGCGGAAATATTGACTACATTATTTTTTTATTGAAGACTTATGCTATTTAGCGATAATTTTGCAGCATTGTTTTGCAGCATTTTCTCTTCGATTTTTTTATCAAATTTGTGAAATCGATTTTCGGCCGGGTTTCATCGCTGAAGGCTGGTTTTCTGAGTTGGTCCTGGTATGTCACCAACACAGGATCCCAGGAGCCTCGGCCAACATCAATCTATACGCGGGGCCACCGAATTCTACGCTTATCTGTCAAGTATGTTAAACTTTTATTTTTGTATTATTTCCCTGTTTTCTCCGGTTTTTAGCCGACGCTGGTCTTCAAGCTCTGAGCAACGTTGAGAATGATTACGATACTGACATTCGAGTAGAGAATGATGAGGTAGTAATGCCCAGACACTGTAAAAATATATAAATTCGCTCAGATTCTCGTTCACCCATCACAGCTTCTCCCTGATGTGGAACGAGAGCTAAAGAATCATTGGCACGAATATGAGTTCTTCAGGTGAGCGAGAATAGGCAGGTGCATCGATGAAATTCATCGCCCTTATTGACAGACTACAGAGGGCAATTATGTCATTTCGAGATGACCTTAGTTTGGCCTGTGCAGGTGCTGAGTTACAGTGTGTCCTTTTCCCGCAATAGTTCTCATTATAAAGGTAGAATTGTATGTAAAATAAATGATATACAGAACGATGCGTATGAAGCTCCTCTCAGAGAGATCCCAGTCGTGGGTTCTGCACTTTCCCATTACAAAGGCAGCTATGGTCCACTTCAATCGACCCATGATTATTCGAGATGCCAGACTCATTGATCTCGTGGTATTCATTCCATCCGAAATAGTAACTGCTAACCAATTGTTCAGGTAGAGAGAACTGGTGAAATAATCGCATTCGGTTGTGTGGACGCATTATCGATGGCTCGTGAGATCATCGATGGACTGAGTTACTCTAACACTTACGCTTCCAACTCATATACTGGACAGTACAAAGGTATGATATCCATCTGTAAGACAATTGGTTTAAATGCAGGGTAGACACGGTAACCGTGGAGGGATCGGATTCTAATATGAACGTTCTTCCTGATGCTTCTTATCCTGTCCCTGCCCCCTCGTTCCCCAATGCTGAGAGATTCGAGGTGTGTTCAATAGTAAGCAACCAAACCATTCAACGGAGATATCAATCGATTTTCAATTCGATATAGTTGTATGTTTAGGGAGGAGCAGAAGCTTCTAATAGCAATGTATCGCTGACTCCATCTGAGGGACGAGGAGGAAAGAAGGAGAAGCTCATATTCATGGTCAAGTCGACTGATGCTCCTCGATTGATTGGTTCGAGAGGAATTAATAAGAGAAGAATCGAAGAGATGACTCAATGCAATATTACCCTCCATACAGAGACAAAGAAGGATGGAGAGTTCCCCGTTGAGGTATTTTATTTGTTTTCTGTTTTTTTATGTTGTATATAAAAAGTGTTGGATTGTAGGTGGGTGGATGGACGATGGAGAAGTGTGTGGCTGCGAGAGATCACATAAAAGCATTCCTGACGGAGGAAAATAAGGAAGAAGAGGAGAAGAAAGTGAAGGAGCGACCCAAGGTGAGAGTTGTGATGGGAGAAAGTGAAATGAGATAATGAGGGCTTTGTTCTAAGAGTGAGAGTATATTGGACATTTCAAAGTCACATTTGATATTCCAGGTTCATCTTGCGATTTCTCCTCGTAAGCCGATCGTCCGTAGAGAATAATGAAGTATTCGTGAGTCTCAGACACTCCTTCGTTATTTCCTTCGAATAAGTTTTAGATTAATTACTCTGCATGTTCAATCACAATCTGATTGTGGCCCTTCTGTATACTTAATTTCTTGTAGAGGTAGTGATGATACTTCTCAATGAGAATCCATCTATCCTCATTTATCTTGTTGTGTGCAACTGTAATTGATACAGTGCCCCTCTCATCCCAGTCCTATGCGATAGATACTAAACAGAGATGATGGATAGAGTATTGCCCTTTTTTTCTTTTTATTGTTTGATAAAATGATTAAATGGTTGATGAATGTGTGACAAGCAAGGAAGGGGCGGGACAGGTATTGCAATTAAGGAGAGGGCAAGGGATAAAGAACTGGAGAGATAAAAGTGAGAGTAGTGACCATTCCAATTGTGTGCCATTGGGAAGGCAATAATGAGGCAATTCCTTCTCTTGTTCTTCATTCCTTCCTTACTTGCCATCGATGGAGATGAAGATCTCAAGAAATTCATTGGAGTTCCTTCTGATATTGAGAAAGATGTAAGTTTATCCCCTTCCCATCTTATCATATCGTTCTTATCATAATTCATGATGTACCTTTTTCTCAATTAGGAAGACTACGAAAGCACAGTTAAACAATTGGATGAGGGAATGCCAATAGCTCCCTTTCCTCCTGATGATAAAGGTTACGGTAGTCTATCGATTGATATCTCAAGTTAGATTTGAGAATCTCGAGTATCTTCATCAAAGATAATGCATGAGGAGGAGGAAGACTATAGTGATCTTCTATCCTCTAGTTCATCCACTGATTCATCCTCTTCTCCTCAATCAGTTCATATTCTGGAAGAGATTGATGAATCACCATCTACAGTAACTTCGAATAGGAAATCAGGAGGTTGATCCATCATCATCTTCAATTATCTTACCTGTCATATTCTTCAGCCAACAAATCACTCAAATTGGTGACATTCGCTCCATTCAAACCAACATTCAATATACCTGTGACGACTCCTTCACCTTTTCTTGATTCGAGGAATCCAGAGGGATACGGTCCATCGAGATATCGACCAGGCCAAGTACAAACACAACACTACACTCCTGCTCCGGTACTCACTTATGGATTACGGTATCTTGAGTTCTTTATCGATTTCAGCGCACCTTCAACTACTTCCAGCATTATCCTTTCTACAGATTGCCTAAAGCATGGCGGTAATAAATAAATGAATAATCAGAGCTACGGTAGTTATTTTAGTCTTCGACCAGATATAGTCTACACTTATCCCTCCGATAGACAAGATTCATATTGGCAGTATCCCCATCGATTGCTATACAAAGGTACCGTACTAATAGATAATCACTGATCAAGCTACTGTATCTCAGATATCTATGGCTTCCTCCGTCATCCCAATCCGTATGGATGTGGTCCTGGTATGATGAACGATAGTTGATCTTTGATCTTTGATCTCTCATAGGAGTATCATCGTATGCAACCTCTGGAGGAGGATGTGGTGGAGGAGGAAGAGGATCCTCAGATGGTTTTGGTGAACGACCATTGGCAACTCTTAATTCGAATGGAAAGGGAGAATGGACAGAGAATGATGATCTCAATTTGGCCAATAAGGTTAGAATTGAACTTCAATAACCCTAACCCATTTCTGATGTAGGAAGATCCACTGGAGGATATCTCTCTTGAGACACTCGAGAAAATCGATAAGGCTGGAAAATCACAGGATAAGAAGGACAATAAAGTAGTTACGGTAAGAAGGGATTCATCTCAAAAGATACAGGATGTTCTATACAGAAGCATCCAACTCTTATCGATGACGATGATCTTATTAATGGACATCAATTTATGCCCATTGGAAAAGATGATGAGAAATTTACGAGAGTGGGAGAAGAATCTCTAGTTGGAATTGGAAGCAAAGGTAAGATTGAGAGTACATTCAAATAAGGATTGTTAAACTCTTGAGATGAAGGTAAAGAAGCGGAAGAAATAGGAGAGGAAGTAGAAAAAGAGAAGATTGGAAAGGAAAAGGAGAAGATATCACCGGAAGCACTGGAAGAATTAAAGGCTTTCGAACAAGAATTTTCAAACCTTCCTCCCAGATTCTCTGAAAAGGAAAGCAATTGATCTCATTCCCCCGTGTATTCCTGTAATGATGCAATAAATAATGAAATAATAAGGACGCTGTGCAACGTTTATCAATTTTTACAGAAAATAAGCCGGGATAACAAATAAAGGGGGATTGGACAAGGAGATGGAAATGCATTGTGAGGTATACGAATCAATAATTTCGCCTACTGTGATCGCTTCTCTAAAGCTGTCGATATATTGCAAATTATTCTGATAATTATGATGAGCACATAACTATGGAGCAAATGATTCGATAGATACTAGAATGAGAGCCGAAGTATACAATTAAGTGAGAAACCGGGCTAGGAACAATTGAATAATCGTAAGCGGATCCATTCGGATACTTAGGGATACTGTAGCATGGATTGGTTATTGATTGAGATGAGCAGATTAGTTAAGAGGAAGGAAGAAGCTCGTATTGTGAGAAGTAGATAATGAAGGGACAAGGCATTTAGACTGGTCACATCAGAACTTGAGACTATTTTAAGCACCAATTCGAGAGATTACTGTATCCATAAGCTAAGAAGCGACTAATCGATTGATCGATCTAATATGACTAAATTAGGAAGAATCTATTGATTGATACCTAGGAAGGAGAGACGATTCGGGGATTGGATATCAAGAAATGGAGAAGCATGTGCTGTTGTTGAGGAAGACACGGAAGAACTCCCGTATAGAATACCTGAGAAAAAGGAAAGGAGTACGGTAGATTATAAATGAGATGACTTACTGTAGGAGAGAAGATGGTTGCAAGATTCTCCACTGTCATCTTATTCTCATCCGCCTTCTCGGCTACCTGTAAGGAAGGGATTATAATTTATACAGTTGGGTAATATGAAGATTGGAAGATACGATAAAGAGATTTCAACAATCGATAATTGATTTCTCACCCTGCTGAGATGCATGAGAAGCATGTGGAAAGTGGTCGTATTCGCCTCGGAGAGACCATCGAGTGCCTTCCTGCAATATACCGAATTCAGCTTGAACCTCCGATGGCCACTTTCTTCCCTCTCTCTTTCTCCCTTTCTCTCCCCTCCTCACCTGCATGCTCTAATCTTCTCATTAGCTGTAGCGTGATTGGAAGTGAATGCAGAGAGGAGCGCCTTGTATACCTGCATTTTTTATCTTGAATATAGTTCATAAAATGTACTTACTCTCGTCTATGATGAGCAAAGAAAATCAACAAAAAGTACTAACAGAAAGAGGGACGAGTTGTTGAGGAAGACGACGGAGATACAATTTGAGAAGACCACACACCGTGTGGATATCTTCCACCTGAAACGACCATTGATGACAAGAGATCATCCACTATCAGTCTTTGATTAGTCGTAGATTCATTCCCCCCCTCTCAATACCAAATAAAGTACGCGTTCTTACCATTGCCAGATCGACATTGTGATTCGTATCGAATTGCTTGCTTAATTTCTCCATTTGATCGTGACTTCCCGATACTCGATAGATTCCCTCCACATCCAATCCACGAGATTCAACCTTAAGATGGAGAAGTGAACACAGATACATTCAAATGAGACGACGGACCTCTCTAATGGCAGAATTGACAACGGGAGGAACGGGAGTTCCATGAGCAAGATAGAAAGTCGTTAGATCAACTCCGAACATTCTCTTCACGTACTTCGAATCGGGTCTGCCAATCAATCGATAACTCTGATTACCATAGAAATGCTCTCACCTGCAGTCGGGAATACATCGTTCTGCACACTTCTTATGGGCAGCGAAACCACAGTCTTCACATCGAACACCCTGAGAGGAGAGATAATATACGGTATTCGATGGATACGGTAGGAAGGGATCGATGAGTCTATCATACCTGTTGTACGTATCCCCAGAGGAAATTACGGCAGAAATCACAGAATTGAATCATTCGGAAGGTGTGCGATTGGAAGGAATGAGTCCTGTGAAGTACAATTAATTTCCTCATCAATATAAAATAACGAACCTCGGATCAGATCTCGCTTTCTGTGGTTTATCAACTGACGATTGATACTGGAGGTATGGACTGCAAAGTTATACATTATACATTGGTCAAATATAAATCGATAATGTGTTGGGTTCTTGGCATGGAAAGATCAAAGCTCATCCCATCATCTCCCTTCTTGCTCACCTCTGTTCATAAATAGCTTCATCTGCCATCCTCTGTATATAATCGGCCGCATGCTTATCCATGTACATCGAAATGAGACCATCCGCCACGAGAAGTTCCATCGATTCGAATCTGATTAAGAAGAAGATGAAGGAGATGAAGAGGGGAAGAGGGGAGATGATGAGGATGGGAATAAGGATGATGTGAGAGGGAGGCCATTACTTATAGGGAAAAGATAGCATGCAAACTGAGATGAAATACAATAAGATATGAAGAGACTCGAGATAATTATTAGATTGGATAACCTAGTTCCGACTAGAGAAAGCGCTAAATAAATGTGATAAGTAATCGGTAATTGATTCAAGCCAAATCAATTTTCAGCTCTAATTTTGTAATGGATGATTCGTGAAATGCATCGATCGAGCGTTGTATCACACGATGAAAAAATGTCACAAAAACGAGGATTCATCGGTATTTCAAAAGTGAATATGCTAAGATAGCGAACCTCTTTTCTCCCACAAAATGATGTCCATCGAAGTACAATTTGTAGTTGAATACTCGACCATCGAAGAACATACAGAGAGTATACGCATCCGAACATCTAAATATATAAGAATTATCTACCAAAAATATCTGTCTTCATTTGAATATGGGGGCGAAAGAGTACCTCTTTGAACTCCTAACAAGATAAGCTCCTTCTCCCACACTCGTTAGCATTGAATCAGCGACTGGTCGATCAATTAGACCATGGAATTCTCTTCCATATTGAGATGGACATCCATCGACTGAATGGGGAGAAGGAACGAGACGAGGTTTAGGTGCTCGTTCCTGAAAGGAAGAAGAATGACGATGGAGAGAGAAGGAAAATTATTAGAGAGAGAAACATCTCTTATCAATTCGTGGGTGGTCCATCTCACATGCTGATAAATCAGTGTAAACTAGAATGAATTCACCAGAGAAGAAGCGTTTCTTTCATGTTTTTCCAGTGATAAACCTTCTCGAATTGTTTTCCAACTGACCTGTAGTAGGTATAGATTCTGCTTCCAATATTCGGCACTTTCATCATCAATCGTTGTTCTTCTTTGTCTTTGAGATGGAAGAGGAGAAGAAGGGACGATTGGAGGAGGAAGGGGAGAACGAGAGGGAGATGATGTTGATGATGATGTGTTCTCAAATATACACTTTATTAACTATTTAACGATGAATTAAACATTGTGTTCTTTCATCAAGTATTAATCACGTTTGTTTATCAGAAAACACATCTGCCCATAGTTGTCAATCAGTTTGTCTATATCTATGTTTCTCATTAATATATTACTGACTTGTACATGGAGGGGAGACGGTCGAGGGACTCTCCCCGTTGAGGAGATATGAACACGAGACGAAGCCACTCTGAATGAAGATGATAGATCAAGATGGAAGAAAAGAATAGAAGGGAGTATTGGGAAATAGTATGATCACAAGAAGAGAAAGAGGATAAAGAGGAACATGACTCTGAGATGACTGAAACGAGGTAGACTAATCGATTCCTTACTTTACCAATCACAAAACAACTTTCATAACGACGATTGAAGAATAAGAAAGAGAAGAAGGAATGAGTAACGGGTTTATAGTGAGGATTGAAGGCATCTTTGCTAGTGAGGATTGAAAAGGAGAAAGATTCAAAGATGATGAGAAAGGAAGAGAAGAGTATGGACAATGGTCAGTTCACATGGACAGAGGAAGAGAGAAAGAAGGGGCTCATCCCTTCGGACACTTCAACTGCGCCTTCTCTGACACCTCTCGTGCGTAAAGGAGGACACTCTCTGGTAGATGGGAGGGAGATGAGGGAGAGGGAAGGGAGGAAATGGATGGTAAGGGTGACTTATTGTTCCAATTAGACTACTCATTGAGTAAGAGTACAACCTCTGAGTAATACGGTACTCCCAAAGTACAGAAATACATCTGGACTGAGAAATTATTCTAGAAAAGTAGAATAATGACCATCTACCGTAATCCATGCCATAGGATGGATAAATGGTGTTTATTATCTTCATCACAATTCGCATTGAAATAGAAGACGAATGTCCATTGACTTCTCATATTGAATGTAGACACGGAAAGTGACCATTACAATAGATCATATTTCTCTCCATTTCTACCTCACCTTCATTTCATAGTCTAGCAAGTCATCTAAGAGGAGAAGGAGAGAGAGAGGACTCATTCATTCCCACGATTCTAAATAGAGTAGTGTTGCATCTCCATAAATCGTTCTTCGAGAGAGGGTTAATCATTCCTCCCATGGGGCAAATACTTCCCATTCCTCTACACAATACTTACTATCTCCCTCTCTCTCGCTTCCCACTCATTCTACTTTTCCATCTCTTTTTTTCTCCTCTAAATCTCTCTTCATACTTCAACTTATTCTGATTAGCCTCTTCAATTACTCTCTTCATTCCATTGTTTCTCCACTCTTCATTCTTCACTTCACACTAAACATGGCTGAATCTGCAGAAGTGGGCGGAGTTTCTCGATCAGTCTCAAGGGAAGATATCTCTCTTTCGTCCCTTGTCCACATAAGAAGAAGAAGAGAAGAGAGAGCCTCTTTCTCGTCTGATTTATACCACTTTCTTCTCTTTACCACATCGAATATTGGTATAGTTCCTGCCACGATGGGTTCACATCATCCCACCCATATCTCCTCTGTAGTTATACTGTTGCATCTCTTCGTTCTCCTAATGTGAACATCTCTCAATGTGTCTCTTCATTCCAGGGATGTTCCCTCTCCATCATTCTTCGTCTCTTCATCTTCTACTTCTTCCTCTTCTACTCATCTTCGATATGGTTCGTATCGTACTGTAGCCATTACTGTAGCTCGTCCGTCTTTATACAGTTCCATCTAGTTTCGAGATAGGGATTCTCTTCAAATGAATTCAACTCTTTCCATGTGATCACTCCTGAATGCATTCTCTGCATTTCCTCTCTCCTTTCATCTAATCTCTCCCTCTCTCTCTCTTCAGATTCCTCCTGTAATCGGGGATTCCACTCTCGATGGATATTCTGAACTCATCCACAGTGAAGTGCGTTCCGCCTTCTAGATCACTGTTATCAATATCTTCATTAAATTATCATTCAACAAATTGATGGTCTTATTTAGGTGGGAGTAATCGTTGAGCCAATGTTGATAATCTCAAATGCGTCAACAGCTTCATCTCGTGCCCGTTGTTCTCTCACTCTTCATAAGTCAGTCTCCTTCTTACTCATCTTCCCTCTTTCCATCCAGACACAACATCCATCCATTCTTATCTCACTTTCCCATCGACACTTTTGAGAATCATATGGGATTGAGATGAAGACAATTCTCCATTCACACCATCCCCCCTCCCTCTCCACACATTCCCTCCATTAAGATATCTCTGCTCTTCTCCTGCACTCAAACACAATGATACCATTGCATGGAATACACGACTCTGTCTTAAATGGAAGTGCAAAGTCGGTGAGTACGGTAGATATATTATTGAATCGTCAACTGATTATCTTCAGAACATCACGCAATGCGAATCGAGAATTGTTGGGTGGGAAGTGTGAACAATCCAGTGCCTATTATAGGGAAAGATGGGTGAGTGAATATAGAGGGATAAGATAAGTCAACACTTCCATTGTTAGTTCTCACTGATTATCTCTCTTCGAGGTGTCACTCCCTCCTTCCTTCCCGTCCTTCCCCTTCATCATATCCTTCCCTCACTTCAGATGCACAGCTGAATCAGCCATGCTTCATTCTCCTCGATACGATACATCCTTCAGAGGAGCAGAGTCAATCGGATGGCTATCTGTTAGACAGGCAAGCCTCCGTTCTCCCTTTCTCTCCCCTCTACAATGGATTGCCATTCTATCTAGACGAAAAGAGTTCATGTCGATTAAGCTTGGCCCTCTTTTTACTCCTTTTATCATCAGAAATCCCATGAGGGAGGAAGAAGACGGTGCACTAAAAAGAGCCATCGCTCATAAATTGAAGTGTTCTTCTTTCCATTCCTCATCCCTCTCCCAGAGTCGTTATACACAGAATGAGAGATGAGAGTGAGAGACAGGGCAGAGTAAATGGGTAAAATATCAAGAGACTGATTCCCAACAACCTTTCATCGGTGACCAACCAAAGTGATATTTCTGAAAGTGATATCTTCATAAACTGACTTGTTATCTCTCCATATCAGGTCGGAATGAAGCATATCCACATGAGTTGTACCATTCGACTCTGTCATTTCTGCGACCCTGAATGTCAAGAGAATACGGTAAGAAAGATGAATCAATGAGATTCCAATCTATAATTGCAGCCACCTCGGGCATGTGCTGATCAGCCTCGATTAAGAGATTTTGGAAGGATGTGGAATGAATCAATGGCTGTATCCAGAATATGCAATCCAACTCCATATGTTACTCCTTCTCCAATGAATTATTCATCATCTATCAATCTATTCCTACTCATTCCTCTTCTTACTTTGATCCCACTTCATCTCTGATACTTCTCTCAATATCAATTCAGATCATTCGCTAGTTCTATCACTCATTTCGGGGTTATCTAACTCATCGTGAGGATCTGTGTTCACCCCCTTCCCCTCCCCCTCTCCCTCCATCTACTCTTTTGTCTAGATCTCATCTTTCTTTATTCCCTACACGGGTCTTTTCTCATTCTCTTGGTATAAAGTGGTGACTCATGTTATCTTTCACTTTGATTCCCTTGAGGCATCACAAGGGGAAAGGGGAAGAGATGCCCTCACTATTCCTCCCATTTGTCAATCAGAGAAGAAGGAAGAGAAGCATCAGGAATATGCAACTATCCACAAAGATGAAAGAAACAACCTAATTCCATTCTTATATTTCAAAAATCAATCAGATATTCGTACTTGAATAGATTCTCAACTCTTTGCTCAAACATTTCAATTTGGTGTCAATTATTCATCAGCGGGTAACAAAGGGCTGGAAGTAACAGAAACGGATATACATGCGAAACACTTTCTTTTATGATATGTTGAGCACCTAATTATTATCTATAAATATGTTGATCGAATTAAAACGCGAGAGATCATTTAGTAATAATATCTACAAAACAATTCTGATATATTTGGGAGAAAATGATGATACGACAAGGAATGTAGACAAGGGCAGACGAAGGAATGGATTGAGGAGATGCATCGATATTCCTATTTTAGCATTGACTTTCTCTCTGCATCTCAATCAATTCCTTCTTCATATTATCCATTCTTCTCTTCTGATTTGCGACGTGAGCAATGAGATCAACCTGAAAAAAAGAAACACGTAAGGAATGAGTAGAACACATAAATCAATATTCATACCTTGGCATCAGTATCTTCTTGCTTACTCCGATTAATGAAAACCAATTCACTCTCCATTACTTCTCCAGTCTCGAGTCTCTTCTTGTAAACAGAGATTTCATTCCGATGATATGCAACTGGAATATACAAGATCAATCTCATAAGTCATTCCAAATATTATTGCATGATATAACAACGTACTTTCATTTCTTGCACGACTTTTTTCTCCGATTCCCAATTTAATCAAGCACTCAAGGAACTCGATGAATCCTAAAGATAAGATAATCACAGTCTTACCGAATAAACAGTAATAATAGTTAATACCCATTTCAGATTGGATATACTCAAGAGCAGTGAATCCTCTTATCTCCGGTTCCTTCTGAGCTTCAATTTCAGCACTTCTAACATACTTCTTAAGCTTCTCGTATTTTTCATCTACAATCGACACTTTTTTGGTGGTTACGATAAAATCGATTATTAGATAAGTGTTTTCACTCACACAGTAGTCTTCCCTCATCATTTAACAATCTGGGATCGATATCTCCATCGGAATCATCCTTAATCACACAGTTTGCGAATATTTCATGTTGCAACTCACTGTGAGATTCTCCATAGATCCTCTATCAGTGTCAACTTTGGATGCACTAGCGAATGATAATTTAAGAGGAGAAGAAGGAGGAGTTTGTCCAGTTGAGACACGTTGAGGTCGATCACGAGAAGGAGGAGTCGACTGATAGAACAATTAGATATTAATATTATGAATGAGATAATTGATACCATTCTCTGAGTGGGTGGAGATTCTTTCACTTCCACAGGTCGTTTAGGAGGAGGTTTCATTACTCCAAGCAAATTCTTCGATTGAATAACACTTGATCCACAGCGGATCTGTAATTAGTAAATATAATGCAACATTTTCAGGGAAGATTAGAACTTAAGAGGCCGGATCTGAGAAAATTCACCATTTTGCCACCTTCCCGGACATTGTGCCAAGATTTTCGATTTGGGTGTCCATACTCATAGGACCTGGAGGGCCTTTGACCTTGTTTACAAAACTGATGACGTCACCATCAATATCGCGCAATGCTGCGCAAAAGCGCCGGGTTCGTCGAAAAAATCGAAAATTCAAAGTTTTTCAACCGAATGAGCTAGAACCAAAATTCCTTTTGTAATATGTTAGGTATACCCAGAATGCACCATAGCACTATTGGGATCGAAATTTGGACGATCCCGATATCGACATTTTGACTCACAGTTTCATTTATTTCGATTTATTTGTATCTCGGACTTGCCAGCGGGGATCCTATCCTTCATGTGGTGGTACCTGACTGCCGGGGGTTCATGGTCATGGTTCACTTTTGAGGCATGAACCCCGGGTCATGGATCGAAAAATCGAAAAAAATCACTGTTGCAGAATCAACTTTTTTTGTGATAAACATTCGAAATATGGTGTAATATTACCAATTGACTCCTATCTGGCTAGATTATCATAGACAGCCAATAGAAAATGCTTGAAAAGGCCGACCAGGGCTCGAGCTGCAACCACAAAAGGCATTTTTTCGTTCAATGCGACCCGGAATCCGATATTGGCGATAGGTGGATATAGTGCCCTAGGCAGTGAGGTACCACCACATGAAGGATAGGATCCCCGCTGGCAAGTCCGAGATACAAATAAATCGAAATAAATGAAACTGTGAGTCAAAATGTCGATATCGGGATCGTCCAAATTTCGATCCCAATAGTGCTATGGTGCATTCTGGGTATACCTAACATATAACAAAAGGAATTTTGGTTCTAGCTCATTCGGATGAAAAACTATGAAATTTCGATTTTTTCAACGAACCCGCGCTTTTGCGCAGCATTGCGCGATATTGATGGTGAAGTCATCAGTTTTGTAAACAAGGTCAAAGGCCCTCCAGGTCCTATGAGTATGGACACCCAAATCGAAAATCTTGGCTCAATGTCCGGGGGATGGTCACTTTTCTCAGATCCGGCCTCTTAATCTATGTTTTCTATATCTCTATGTCTTAAAAAAATTAACAAGTGTGTTCCGGTGCATGGAACTACATTAGAGAAAAATAAAACGAAAATGCAATGAAATGATTGTCGATTTGGGAAAAGAAGAGTGTCAGTTTAAATAAAAGTGAAGCTTACCAAATCCTTTCTGAGTGAAGGAATTTCGTCCACTTTGTGGATATTCCTGGAATAATTTCAATGACAAGGATAATCATCTTCCACTATAATTACTTATCAAATCGGCCTTTAGCTGATTCGGCATCCCATGCTTCTCCTGGTTTCTTCCAACCTCCCGTTGTCCATAATTTATCTGTTCCCGACTGGTAATAACACTACATTGAGAGGGAGAATTTCTAAAGGGATACCTTTTTGATCTCAACATAGCTGAGAGCGGCTGCATTGTTCATGAAGAGACCAGCACTATCCTGCACCAGTTCAACTAAATAGAAATACATTTTACGTATTTCTTTCCTCAATCAATGAACTGTATTAAATTCTATTATTCTTACATTTTTTTTCAAAAAAGTACTTCGAAAACCCGTAGTAATAAGAAAACACCCCAATATAATATGTACATAGAAATAAATGGTTGACCTGGTCCCGGATCTTTCTGCTTCTTCACAGATACGGGTGGCAGCTGTGAGCCGGGTTCGAGCATTTGTCCATCAAATGACATCACTTTCTTCCAAGAATTCTTCGAAACCTAGTAAGCACAAATTCATACATTAAAAAAGCAAGGATTTCCTTGCAAGTAAACATTTGAATACAGGCAGAATAGTTGAAAATAAAGTATGACTTCGGAATGTAAGAATCGTCATCTCAAAATATGAATAAACTAAGCAATAAACCGTACAAGTTGACTGCTCGGATCAACAAGCTGTGTAGCTTCTTCCTTCTTCTTTTGTTTCAACTTCAATTCTTTGAAGATTTCTAGAATGTAGAGGAATTTTCTTCTATACATTAGTTCAATAGTTAACATATCCTAATACTTTTCTCGAAATGTAATGAATCGTGTACGTAAACAAAAAGATTAACATTTAAAGAAAAGATATAATACCAGAAGGATGAAGCGGTTTTCGGAGTCCATTGTCATCGTAGATAATAGGGACAGGATGTTCCTTCTCATCAGGTCTTCCATAATAAGTTTTTACTTCTTCCTCCCAAGTTTCTAGCATATTGTGTGTGAGAACGCGATTCGCACGCTGAATGTTTAGAAACAATAACTTATTCACTACCACAAAATTTCTTGAGATCCAAGAAAGGAACTCACAATATACCAGGGAGGAACGCCATTTGAAAATTTGCGCGGATCTTCTCGTTTCTTTTCGAGATAGCTGGCCACTTCTTGTCCCCACGGCTAAAAAAAGTCTAATATCGAAAATATTATTTGTAAGTCATTATCTTCAAAGCGGTCCATACATTAATTTTGAGACAAAAGTTGAAAAAATTCAAAGCATCTAATCATAATAATATCATACGTACCGCACGGGCCCAATCGTATACATGTTTCGGATTTTTATCTCCGACAGGTCCTTCGATTGCCTCAATCCGCCAATATACTTTCTTTTCCTCTTCCGGCCCTCCAAGATCTTGGAAGATGGAAGCATTGAAATGATAGTCCGCGACCACCTAAACACGTATCATTACCATTCGTTATGCTCATTGGCATTTCAGTACGTGCAAGTTTTATTTCATACATTCTCAACCAAATATTTCATTTTAAACGGTACTGCATATTCGTCATAACGCCACTAACATAGTAAAGCTTCGACGGGTCACGCAGAAAAGTGTTGATTAGTTGAATCTGTTCATTCGTTTGCCTGACAATTCCATTTGATTTGCGGGTATCGATGAATAGATCCCCCAGATCAGGGGACCAGCACCGATGAGTTTGCTGTCGACAGATGAGCGCATTGAATACACTCTCTGGATAAATGCATGCACGCACTTTCACCTGAAAGAAAACATATATGATTTGGCTCAGATTACATTTTTCCATCGTCATCTTCATCTTACTCTGGGGTAATCGAACATTATAGCAGTCTTATACAACGGAGTAGCCATTTTTTTACCTCCGATGTACACTTCCTGTTTGTCGGATTGAACTATAACCTGAACGAGAATATTAAGGGACGTAGATATTCGATCTACACTTACATGGAAAAGAATCCAATCTCCCACTTCGAAATTTAAGAAGTCATTCGAGCAGACGATACGACCGTCTGTATGATAAAAATAGGGCAAACTCGCAAGCGGACAACTAGGCTGAATCTTCAGCGCGCAATTGAGAAATATGTGAATGAAAAAGTGAAGTACTATGCTCAGCCGAAACAAGCGAGACTGACACACCATGTCTCTTCACAGTCGGTGAGTATAAATACATCTCCTTTTGCCCACGATCATGCCCGGTTTTGGTAACAATTACTCCTGGAAGTGAGGGAGCATACAAAAATCATGAATGATACCAACCAATGTGCCGCAATTCCCTATTACTGTAACGCCCATTCCAGTTTTCAAAGACAGCTGTTCCAAAGTCGACCACTGGAGGCACCGGTAGGTGCATGACCTAAAAAATAATTTAATTTAATACACAAAAAAATGAAATTTAATTTAAATAATCAGAGGAAAGTTGAAATCATTACGAAATACTCGATAAACAACAACTACACAGTGTAAAGGGCCGCTGCACAGATTTATCGATTTTGCTCATTTGTTGTGAATATCTATGTACCTCTAACTGTTATTATGTATACGTATGCGCGCATATCTATCTACCTATTTGCTATATATAAAGCTCAACTAAGTACCTCCACGTGGGTTTTTGTGGGTTTGTTCACCAAGGCGAGAGCGCCAGAGAAACTCTCTCGGGAAGAGACGCAGAGGAAAGAACGCGATTGCGAAATGTTGCTAAATCACTACTAGTGATTATCACTAGTGAAGAATGGGGTTTATCACAACATTAGATATCTAAGGATTCGCTGAATATGAGTTCCTAAATCAATTATTTGTTTATATCACAGACTTTCTGTAAGAGTGTAGGAATGCCGTCCACTAGGAAAAAACATTTTGTCCCCGATTCCGATGAAACTTGGTTGGTGGGTACCCTTAGGGGTAAGGAGGAGATTCAAAAACTTTTTTGGGTCAAT